>VMDO01027664.1:0-24948 GCA_007922755.1 Pedetes capensis | reverse complement strand
CAATTGTTTAACTGGAAATATTAAAAATACTTAAATTTATAATCGATAACTTTATTACTTTGAGCTCCTACTTCTTTCTTGTTCTACCAAGAAAATTGTATTTTTCATTTTAAAAATTGGTCTTAAAACAGAGCCTTGTTTAAGTGGTACATATTGTAAGTTGTGTGACTAACAACCACCTCTTTTAGATATTAGCTGTAAGAAAGTTGAGAAGCAGACCTGTTTGTTCTTCCAATTTACATTGGAGGAGTGCACACCACTTTATTGTAATGATTATTTCATTCATCCTAAAGTACCTACAGGAATAGACTGAGTTCAGCCTGCCTAGAGTTCATATCCTGAGTCTCCTACTTCCTATCTAATCTTAGGTAAGTTACTTAAGAGTTTCAAATACACCTTCCTCATCTATAAAACGGAAGCCAATAAAGTACTTAATATGATTTCATGGAAATTAAAATAGAATTATAGGTAGTATTTTTATTCCTGTGCTGGTAATTTAGTAAGCATTTAATAGATGTTAGCTATTACTCAGGTCTTCTTCATATAAACATATATTTCTATATTTTAATCTTTTTTCACTATACTTATGATTCCTTTTTATGTTCTTAAGTCATTATCTTTAAACCTGTGACTTTTAATGCCACTCGGTTGTAATATATATATGTATATATATGCATATATGTATATATGTATATATATGCATGTATGTATATATATTATTAGAAGTAAATTTCTAGTGTGCCTATAAATGACAGAAACAATAGAAAGACTCATTACACATAACTATAAAGTCTGGGACGCTAGTGTAAAAAATCCACGATTATTCCAAATTTTTCTTGAGTGATATATTTGTTCATGATAATCAAATGTGTATATTAATGAAGACCTATATTTATATATTCTTTCATATAATGCTTTTGTTACTGGTTTGTCCTTAGCAGCAGGTATATTGTCCCATGGATTTCATTGTGAATGGGAACCACACCACAATAACAGAGTTCATTTTATTGGGCTTAACAGATGATCCAATCCTTCGAGTCATCCTCTTCGTGATAATCCTCCCTGTCTACCTGGTGACCATATCAGGCAATCTCAGCACAATCATTCTCATCAGAGTCTCTTCTCAGCTCCATCATCCAATGTATTTTTTTCTGAGCCATTTGGCTTTTGCTGACATAGGCTATTCATCCTCTGTCACACCCAATATGCTGCTTAACTTCCTGGTGGAGAGAAATACAATCTCTTACCTGGGGTGTGCCATCCAGCTTGGTTCTGCTGTTTTCTTTGGGACAGTTGAGTGCTTCGTTCTGGCTGCCATGGCATATGATCGCTTCATGGCAATCTGCAACCCACTGCTTTATTCAACCAAAATGTCCACACGTGTCTGTGTCCAGTTACTTGTAGTGGCATATGTAGGTGGTTTTCTTGATTCTTCCTCCTTTACACTTTCCTTCTTTTCTTTATTTTTCTGTGGACCAAATAGAGTCAATCATTTTTTCTGTGATTTTGCTCCTTTAGTTGGACTCTCCTGTTCTGATGTCAGTGTCCTTGAAGTAATTCCTTCCTTTACTGCTGGCTCTGTTATTGTATTCACAATGTTTGTGATAGCCATCTCCTACATCTATATCCTTGTCACCATCCTGAAGATGCACTCCTCTGAGGGCCAACACAAGGCCTTCTCCACCTGCACCTCCCACCTCACTGCAGTCACTCTCTTCTATGGGACCATTACATTCATTTATGTGATGCCCAAGTCCAGCTACTCCACGGACCAGAACAAGGTGGTGTCTGTGTTCTACATGGTGGTGATCCCCATGTTGAACCCCCTCATCTACAGTCTTAGGAATAATGAGATTAAGGGGGCTCTGAAGAGACAAGTAGGCAGGAAAATATTTTCTTAGCAACAAATTCACATAGTAATAACATCCTATAAATATGATGATGAAAAGAAATGGAGTGACTGTCCCCGAAAGTATATTTACTGGCCAATAATTAGCCAATGTAGAGGTTTTTTAGTAAATGTAGGAATAGATTTTCAGATGTTTTTGTTGTTGTTAGGTGCCGTCGATTCGATTCCGACTCATAGTGACCCTCATAGGGTTCGATGGCTGCTTGTTTCAGGATTGTCTTGGGTGTGAATTGCCACGTCCTTCTCCTATTTTTGTGTTACTGTGAATCAAACCCAGGTCCTCAGAATGCAGAGCACTGTTCTACCAACTGAACTAAAAACCCCAGCTCCACATTTTCAGATATCAAACATTAAACCACATGTTCATAGTGATTGATATTTTAAATTAAATTCATAATTAAAAATAAAAATTTCGTTCCCAGAATTAATATGATGAAAAATATTTTTCAGTTGTATTTATATTTTTAAAGAGTAGCTATCTACTATAAATTGCAGTGTTGAACATACAAATTCTGAAAATGGTGTCCATTTTGAACAGACTTTTATGTTGAAATACACATGATAATTATAGTTGTGACTGGATATACATTCTCAGTGGAAATGACAAAGTAGACCAGACAATAAAAGCATAGGACATGTTTTTCTTACCATAAGATTATCTCTTTGGGGTGGACTTTGTGGACCATAAAATTCTGGTCTGTGTTTCTGGCCTGTGACTCTAGCTTTGGTACAAGAGAACCCCTTATGGGGGAGCAAAGGGATTAGAAGCCACTGACTAACTTGCTTCCCTGAGGTGTGTGTGTGTGTGTGTGTGTGTGTGTGTGTGTGTGTGTATTGGTGGTGGTGGTAACTGAGCCCAAAGCCCAGTGGATTCTAGATAAGAACTTTACCACACTGCAACATCCCCACCTTCCCCTGAGAATCTTAATTTGCCTCTATATGATAAAAAATACCAAACTTAATTATCTTTCTCTGTTATCTTTTTCACTTCCAACTTATTCTCCTCCAATAAGGGAAACTATCATTTGAATCAGTGTATTGATTCAGAAGCATGAGAGCAATTTATTTTTCCTCTCACGCTATACTCCAACACTCAGTCACAACGTTTGGTACATTCTGAGGCCAACACTTATCTACTACTTTTATTTTTATTGACAATGATTCTACTTCAAATTGATCCATTTTACATTTAGTTCACAATACATAGTACCATTGTGGTGGTTAATTTTATGTATTAACTTAGCTATTGTATCCAGATGTTTGGTCCAATACCACTCCAGATGTGCCTGGGGTGGTATTTTTATTTTGGATGCAATTAGCATTTATACCAGTACTCATTGACTAAAGCAACTTATCCTTCATAAAATAGATGAGCCTTATGCAGTCAGCTATGTGCCTTTTCTCTTAGAAAAGACTGAGGTCTTCCAAAAAGAAAGGACTTCTCCTTCTAAACTGATTTTGGAGTCAATATTACAAAATCAACTCTTGCTAGTGTTTTCCATCTTCTCTTCTACCTCATGTATTTTGGACTTAGAATAAGTATCTATCTATCTATCTATCTATCTATCTATCTATCTATCATCTATCTATCTATCTATCTATCTTTCTATCTATCTATCTATCTATCTATCTATCTATCTATATCACATCTTGGAATGAAAATTTGCCAGTTTGCTGTTTTAAAAATGCACTATATGTTTCTTCTGTCAACTCTTGTAACACCTGCACATCAAATGGCAGACTTCTGTGATCAGTGTGTTAATTGTTTCAACACCATTGCAGAAGATGCAGGACTAGTTGCCATGTGAGGTCTCTCAGATTTTCCCTTAGGGACACCACACACAGTACTATGCATCTCAAATTTATCACAAATGTGTGCAATTGTTAAGGGTGTTGGAGTTTCTTTTGAATACTCATACCTCCATTGTCATTGTATTTCTGCATTCTTAAATTTCAAATACTTTTCAAAATGGTCTTGCAGGCTTCCAGCAACACCATACTTCCAGCAGTTTCTTTGATTGTCCTGCCTGTCACACAGTGGCATAATATGATGTACAAAATGCCCATGCTACAATTAAAAAAACGCCATACCAGGATCCAAAAAAGAAAGAGAGAAAGAAAGACTAAATATTTCACAAATAGAAGGAAAAAATAGATCCCCAAAATAAGATGAATCATACATTGAAATTACTTGACAAAGATTTTAAAGCATTTATTAAAATGCATCAATAAACAATCACTAATTTCCTTGACCCTTACACATCTGTCAGTTTGCCACCCTGTGGGAGCTTGTGTGTTGTGATGAGGCTGAAACCTATGCCACTGGTATCTCAGATACCAGCAGGGTTACCCATAGTGAACAGGTTTCAGATGAGCTTCCAGACTAAGACACTAGGGAGGAGGCACTGGCGAACCACTCCTGAAACAACTAGCCATTGAAAACCCTATGAGAGCAAAGAAACACTGTCAGATATAGTGCCGGGAAATGAGGCCCCCAGATTGGAAGCACTTCAAAAGACTACTGGGGAAGAGTTGCCTCCTCCAAGTAGAGTCTGCCGTGATGACAGAAATGGAGCAAAGCCCCAGGGTGCTCAACTTGCTGATGTAGCACAACTCAAAATGAGTAGAAACAACTGTAAACATCCATTAATAATTGGAACATGGAATGTACATAGTATGAATCTAGGAAAATTAGAAATCATTAAAAGAGAAATGGAGCACATAAACATTGGCATTCTAGGCATCAGTGAGCTAAAATGGACCAGCATAGGCCATTTTGAGTCAGACAATCATATGGTCTACTATGCTGGGAATGATAAACTGAAGAGAAAGGGGTTGGATTTATCATCAAAAAAGACATTTCAAGATCTGTCATGAAATACAATGTTGTCAGTGATAGAATAATATCCATACGCCTACAAGGAAGGCCAGTTAATATGACTATTATTCAAATTTAGGTACCCACCACTAAGGCCACAAGTGAAGAAAGGGAAGATTTCTACCAGCTTCTCCAATCTGAAATAGATCAAACATGCAATCAAGACACAGTGATAATCACTGGTGACTGGAATGCAAAGGTTGGAAACAAAGAAGCAGGCTCAGTAGTTGGAAAATATGGTCTTGGTGACAGAAATGAAGCTGGAGATTGCATGATAGAATTTTGTCAGACCAATGACATTTTCATTGCAAATACATTTTTTCAACAAGATAAATGGAGACTATACACATGGACTTCACCAGATGGAACATACAGGAACCAAATTGACTACATATGTGGAAAGAGACGAAGGAAAAACTCTATAAAAAATGTCAAAACAAGACCAGGTGCTGACTGTGGATCAGACTGTCAACTTCTCATATGCAAGTTCAAACTGAAGCTAAAGAAAATTAGAACAAGTATACGAGAGCCACGGTATGACCTTGAGTATATCCCACCTGAGTTCAGAGACAACTTCAAGAATAGGTTTAATTCATTAGACACAAATGATAGGAGACCAGAAGAGTTGTGGCATGACATAAAAGATATCATTCAAGAAGGAAGCAAAAAGTTCTTAAAAAGATAAGAAAAAAAAAAGAAAAGACCAACTTACATGTCAAAAGAAACAGTAGAACTTGCCCTTGAGTTGAGCAGCTAAAGTAAAAGAAAGACATGATGAAGTTAAGGAACTAAACAGAAGATTTCAGAAGGCAGCTCAAGAAGACAACAACAAATATTATAATGACATGTGCAAAGAGTTGGAGACAGAAAACCAAAAGGGAAGAACATGCTCTGTGTTTCTCAAGCTTAAGGAAGTGAAGAAAAAATTCAAGCCTCGAGTGGCAGTAGTGAAAGATTCTACAGGGAAAATATAAAATCATGCAGGAAACATCAAAACAAGATGGAAGGAATACACAGAGTCATTATACAAGAAAGAATTGGTAGATGACCAACCATTCCAAGAGGTTGCATATGAAGAGGAACCAATGGTATTGAAGGATGAAGTGGAAGCTGCCTTGAAGGAATTGGTGAAACACAAGGCTCCAGGAATTGATGGGATACCAATAGAGATGTTTCAACAAACAGATGCAGCACTGGAGGTGTTAACATGTTTGTGCCAACAAGTTTGGAAAACAGCTACTTGGCCAACTGACTGGAAGAGATCCATATTTGAGCCTATCCCCCAAAAAAGGGATTCCAACTGAATGTGCTAACTATCGGACAATATCATTAATATTACACACAAGCAAAATTCTACTAAAGATCATTCAAAGTGACTGCAGCAGTATATAGACCGGGAATTACCGGAAAATCAAGCAGGATTCAAAAGAGGGCAGGGAACCAGAGACATCATTGCTGATGTCAGGTGGATATTAGCTGAAAGCAGAGAATATCAGAAAGATGTCTATCTATGTTTTATTGATTATGCAAAGGCATTTGACTGTGTGGATCATAATAAAATTATGGATAACACTTTGGAAAATGGGAATACCAGAACACCTAACTGTGCTCATGAGAAATCTGTATGTGAACTAGGAGGCAGTTGTTCAAATAGAACAAGGAAACACTGCATGGTTTAAAGTTGAGAAAGGTGTGCATCAGGTCTGTATACTTTCACCCTATCGCTTCAATTTATATGCTGAGCAAATAATCCTAGAAGCTGGACTTCATGAGGAAGAATGCAACATCAGAATTGGAGGAAGACTCATTAACAACCTGCGTTATGCAGATGACACAACACTGCTTGCTGAAAGTGAAGAGGATTTAAAACATTTACTGATGAAGATCAAAGATCACAGCCTTCAATATGGGTTGAGACTAAACATCACCAAAACAAAAATCCTTCCTCTGGGTCAGTACACAACTTCATAATAAATGGAGAAAAGATTGAGGTTGTCCAAGATTTTGCTTTGCTTGGCTCTATAATCAACACCCATTGAAGCAGCAGTCAAGAAATCAAAAGATGCATTGCTCTAGGAAAAGCTGTGGCAAAAGATCTCTTTAGAGTATTGAAAACTAAAGATGTCATGTTGAAGAAAGTTGCGTCTGACTCATGCCATGGTATTTTCAGTCACATCATATGGTTGTGAAAGCTGGACGTTGAATGAGGGAGACAGGAAAAGAATTGATGCTTTTGAATTATGGTGCTGGAGATAAATATTGAATATACTATGGACTGCCAAAAGAATCAACAAATCTGTCCTAGAAGAAGTGCAACCAGAGTGCTACTTGGAGGCAAGAATGGCCAGACTGCATCTTACATATTTTGGACATGTAGTCAGGAGAAGTCAATCCCTAGAGAAAGACATCATGTTTGGGAGAGTGGCAGGTCAACGCAAAAGAGGAAAACCCTCTACCAGATGGATTGACACAGTGTCTGCATAATGGGCTTAAAAATAAATAAGATCATTTGCCTGGCACAGAATTGGCAAGTGTTTTGATCTGCTGTACATAGGGTCACTATGAATTGGACTCTACTTGAGGGCACTTAACAACAACAACAACAATTTCCTTGAAAGAAATAAAGTAAAAAATTCCATCAAAGAAATAGAAGGTATTGAAAAAAAGGCCAGAGTAACAAAGGAAACCTCAAATCTCAAGAGAGAAAAGGAGAAAATACATTCTAAAATAAAATAAAGATTTTGAGAAAACCAAATTCACACAGAGAAAAAGAAAGCCCTTAGAACAGGAAGAATAAACAATGTGTCTACACACCAGGTCTAACTCCAGCAAAGGTAAGGGAAATTCCAACTCCTCCACACACACACCGGGGAAGCACTCTACCTAGGTGAAAAGAACCAAGAAAATCTAGTCACAGGGTTGACCTATAGCTCTTACAAGCCTTAAATCCAACTGGATGATCTAAGCTAGCCACAATTCCCTCAGAGCAAAAGTCTTGTGTTGGAGAAAAAAAAAGTCCATTTCACCCCTTCCTCAAGCTTGGAGTAATATAAACAAGGACCTCCTTCTGACGGAAGGGAGTGCCCAAAACTGAGCTACTAGGATAGACATACTGAGTACAACCCAGAGAGCCAAGGGATACAATACTACAGGCACCAGGAAACACTTAGAGGTGGCACAAATGTGCAAATGTTCCGAGACATTAGGAAAGCTGGGTTGTTGTTACTATGTGCCATCGAGTCTGGGGTCCAACTCTTGTGACCTTCATAGGGTTTTCAAAGGCTGATTTCTTCAAGATTTCTTCAGGAATGGATTCCCACATTCTTCTCCTGTCTTTATAGTGCTGGGGATTGAACTTGGGTCCTCAGAGAATGTGGAGCAGCACTCTACCAACAGAGCTAAACTCCACCCCTGGAAAGTGGGGTGGCGGATTATAAACATAATGTAGACAGTGAATCAATAAAACCACTTGCCCACCAAACCTGCCTCTAGTCCTCCTAGTCAGTGGCTGGTCCCAATCTGTTAGTTGCTAGATTGGCCTTCTAAGTGGGCTGATCAGATGGCATAGCAGATTGCAGATAGGAACACTGAGACTCAGATCTGGGTGAATCTACTCTTCAAACCCTCCCCATTACACAGAACCTACCTCACAGCCATGCAGCTAGCAGATAAAGGGTGAATATATTAAGAACAAGCAGGGCAATTAAACCCCAAATCTTCCACCCTTACAGAGATAATCAGTTCATGGGACTGGCCTGAAAGCACAAAGGCCTGCACTTTAGTTCAGATATTGGTGCTGTATGCCTCTCTCAATCATTATAGACCACAACTTAAACAGACTACCTTCTCATTTGGCAAACCCTAATACTAAGGACCATTGAAGAAATTGTCTCCATTATTGGTTCATTTTTCTTTTTTTTTTTCTTACTTTTTTTTGTAATTTTAAAAATATTTTGCCTTTTGTGTTTTCCTAGGTATCTGATTACTATACCTTTAGTTTAATTGAGCCCAAATTTATTTATTATATAAAAGCTCTTATATTTGTATGTGTTATCGTTCTTATAATGTTTATATTAATACTTTTCTGTGTGCAAACTGATTTATATTTTGCTGGCATTTTTCTTACTCACTTTCTAGCACTCTTTTTATTTGTGCTTTTCCCATTATCCTGTTCAATCCTCTCCTTTTCTCTTCCATTTCTCCCCACCTGCTCCCCAGACTTCATGTATCTGTTATTTTTACCTTAATCACAAATGAATCTTAACTCCATAGCTTACTTTGCACTATCCTTTCCATCTTCTTTTCTATGGTAATTGCTTAAGTAATGTTGTTATTAAGTGCCATTGAGTATAGTCTGACTCATAGCAACCCTCATAGGGTTTTCAATGGCTGATTCAGGATTTTTTTTTTAGTATGGTCTGACACATTCTTCTCCCACTTATACAGTGGTAGAGATAGAACTCAAGTCCTCAGAAAGCACAGAGCAGCACTTTATCAACTGAGCTAAGCCCTAGCCCCTGGTTAAGTAATAGCTGGCTTCAATTAAATGTAATTGTGTTTAGATTTTTTTGTTGTTGTTGGAATATTTTGTATAGTAGCACATTGCTTTGTTTTCCTGAAGTAATACTGGAGATCAAGACTTCAAGAGAAGACTATATACAAAGAAGACCCCCAAATAAAACAGGAAGAGACAACCATCCCAAAAGATCCAAAATTCCCAACACAGAAGTACAAGAAATGTAAAAAAAATAAGGTGACAGAACTTCTCCAAAACACCATGATTCCTCAATAACTGAAACCAAAGATACTAAAATGCTTGAAATGCCAGACACAGAATTCAAAAGTCTACTTATAATAATAATAAATGATCTCAACCAAGACACAAATGAAAAGATTAATTAAATGAGCAAGTCAAATCAGGTACTTGATTTTAAGGTAACTAATTTAGATAAAAATATTCAGCAAGGAAATTGAAATCTTGAAGAAAAAATCCAAAGAGAAATGCTGGAAGTGAAAAACACAATAAACCAAATGAAAATCATAGTAGAAAGTAAAGCCAGAAGACTAGATCAAGCTATAATCTGTTGAGAAAAACCTCTTTAAGTTGTTGAGAAGTAAAGATATCACATTGAAGACAAAGGTAAGCCTGATTCATGGATTATTATTTTCAGTTTCATCATATACTTGTGAAAGCTGGATGATGAATAAGGGAGATAGGAAAAAATTGATGCTTTAAAATTATGGTGCCAGGAGACAAATATTGAATATACCATGGACTGCCAAAAGAACCAACAGGTCCATCCTAGAAGTGCAACCAGAGCACTCCTTGGAAGCAAGGATATCTAGACTGTGTCTTATGTGTTTTGGACATGTTTTCAGGAGGGACCAATCAATACCTGGAGAAATACATCATTTCTAGATAGTGGTAGGTCAGCAAAGAAAAGAAATACCCTTAACTGGATCCAGGACTGACACAGTGTCTGCAACAATGGGATTAAATATTAGAAATGTTTTTGTGCATGCCAAGGAGTCACGGAGTGTTTTGTTTTGTTGTACATAGGGTTGTTATGAATCAGACCAACTGGACAGCACCTATCAATAAACTAGACCCAGAAAGACAAAGACTGCATGTTCTGTCTCATATTTGGAAGCTAGATTTATTTTTAAGGTGTATATATATATATGTATACACACACACACACACACACACACACACACACACACACATATATATACACACACATATGTAAGATTGGAAAGCATAAGGAGATATATGCATATTTGGGAAGAGTAGAATGGGAAAGGGTGGGAGCAACAAGGAAATGTAACACAGATATGAATAAGAGCAAAGTACATGATATAATTGTATGAAAATGCCATAATGGCACTTATTATATTGTATGCTGACTACAAATTTTAAAAAGAAAGAAAGAAAGGAAGGAAGGAAGGAAGGAAGGAAGGAAGAAAGAAAGAAAAAAAACCCACAAAGATGGAACTTAAGTGACAAAAATGTAGAAAAACTCCCCAGGAATTAATATTTTCCAGAGAAACTCTGAACTCTTTAAGGGCAGAGATATGTCCATCCTCTCATTACTGGATCCCTGGATCCATACAAACTTCTCAGCACAGAGTAGTTGTTCAATAAATATTTGTTGAATCTGTCAAAAATTAGGAGTTACTTAAAGGAGCCAAATAAATATTGTATGGTGCAACATTGTATTCACTGACAATGTTACAGTTAATTAGGAGAAACAACTTCTGGAAGTCTTGTACTGTAGGGTGACAGGTTAAAACAACGCATTGTAATTCACAAGAGCTCAAAGAGAAGATTTTGAATGTTCTCATCACAAATGATAAGAATTTTAGGTGAAGGATATGCTAATAACCCTGAATTAATCAATACAATATATATTTCTGAATTGCAATGTTACATTTTACCCCATAAATATGCATGATTGTTATATACCAATCTAAAGTAAAAAAAATTAAAAACTGCAACAATAATTATAGAAAAAGAAATTATAAAATTAAAATCATGATCATTAAGACTAAACAACCATCCAAACTTGTTGGATGAGCTCCACAGCAGAGGGAAAGAACAGGTATAGAACAGTAAAGCAGAGCAGAGACACAGAGGGTTTGAAGAAAGATAAATAACATTACTGGATATAAACAACAAAGAAAGTAGAAGAGAGTTGTATATACATGCAGGACAACAAAAATATTGCCAACATTCACGTGATGGGTGTTCCAGGAGAGAATGACAGGGGGACTGAATATGTATTCAGAGAAATAGTAGCTGAAAATATCCCAACACTGGTGAAAGAGACATAGGATTATAGATTCAGGAACCTGTACAAATCTGTAATTTAAAAACTCCAAAGGGATATCCCAATTAAACTTCTGAAAATTAAAGAGAGAAAAATCTTGAAAATAGCTAAAGAGAAAGATCTCTTTAGTTAAAAGGGACAATCAAGCTGAAAGATAGAAAGTGTCTCATCTGTAACAGTGAAATGGAAAGGAAATGACACATTTTTTCCTTTCATTTCTATTTTGTATTTTTAAGAATTGTATATGGTTAAGGTATAAAACATGATGTATATGTACATAGTGATATGATTATCACAGTCAATAAAATTATCATATCCATTATTTCATGTCTTTTTTTGGTGGTGGTGGTGGGAGAATTTTAAAGTCTAATCTCTTAGCAAATTTCTAGAGTATAACAGGATATTTTTTTCCCCATTGGAAATTTTAAATGTACAACTTAATGTGTTTCATTCTGACATGCATTTCATTGTAACATTTCCATATATGCATTTCATTGTCCATTGCACAGATAACTACCCCGTTACCCTCTTGTACCCCTCCTTCCCCCTCTCCCATCTCCCCACCCAATGGTCTCTCTTCTACTTGCACATCTTTTTGTGGGAATATTTTTCTGTATACCCTTGCATCGAAATTATAATTAAGTCCACACTTTTTTTGTGTAGTGATCTATCTTTTCACATTGTCAGCAGTATTACATGAATAATCTAGCTCATTTGCATTATTACCATATTTGGTATTATTGGTATTATTATAATTATTTCCTGAACTATTAAAGTTGGGCTGTTTAAGGTCACACTTTCTCTCATTCCTTGCTCCTCCTTGTCCCTCCACCCCCTCCTGTCTTCTCCCATCATTGCTTCCTTTTGCTAGATCTTTCCATCCTTTTTTGAGCTCCTTGATTTGTCCCTTCTCCACTTAGTTTACATTAGCTTTTTATTATGTTGCAATTTCGGTATAGGACTTATATATCTTCTTTTAAATTTGATTGAGCCATACTCCCAGGACTTTTAAAAAATTTGTTATTTTAACACATGGTCCCGCAAAGATGTGCAGATTTCTTCTTTCCTGAAACTCACTATTCTCCTGCCTCTTCCATCCCAGGTGTGCCTCACGGCACCTAGACAGAGGAGTAATATTTTTAAAAAGAATAATTTTATTAGATTATGCCTATTTAAAAATTATTGGCTTTCTATTCATTTTAAAATTCAATCAAATACTTTCTATGGCTCATGAATCCTCCATGGGCTACTAAGGCCTTTTTACTTCTTGATAATCAGGAATGTTACATTTGCTATTTCCTACCTGGCATCCATTCCTTCACTCTCTATCTCATCAAGCCCTCCTCAATTTTCTGCTCAAATATCACCTGTTCCATGTGTCTTTCCTTGTCACCTTACCTAAGCTCACACCTCCTACACCACCACTGCTATCCTTTATCAGTCATAGTAATCCCATTGATTTGTTCTTTCACATCACATGCCACATTCTGTATTGAGAATGTTGATTTATTCATTAGTTTGTCTCCAGAGGAAGTTAAATTTCATAATAATTCACTTATTTATTAATATATATTCAGTTTACAACATATACAATAAATGCTCAACAAATAAAAGTTTTGAAAAATGAATGGAAAAATGATTAAACAATGTTGCCTTGTAAAACAACTTCAAGGCCTCGATCAAATACTCCTGAAAGAATTTGAGGTTACCTTTTCCATGCATTATTCATAAACAAGTCAAGAAAGAGGGATAAACTTTAATTGATGTGGAAATTAATGTTTATCTCTGGTAAATGACTTGCATTAATTCTTTGATATCAAAATAACATCTCACATAAAATAGAGGAGAGCCTGGAACTCTGACCACCAACATATTGGTCCAAATTGTACATGAAGCAAAAGTTCTTGGCTTTAGTGGAAGTTCAAGAAACATGATAAATATTACTATCATTTTTAATTACTTCAAAGTATGCTACAATTGATATATAAGTGTAGAAAGGTGAACAAAGAAATATGACTTTAAGCACTCAGTTAAGTAGTGTGTGGTAGATACTAAGTGTGACATTGGTATATGAAAACTTTATCAGTTGTCTTAAAGAATAAATCTTACGAAGATATTCTGACAATTGCCTTCCTTAGGGCTTCCTTTACATCTCTGTTCCTGAGACTATAGATGAGGGGGTTCAACATGGGGATCACCACTGTGTAGAACACAGATACCACCCTGTTCTGCTTAGTTGAGTAGCTGGACTTGGGCATCACATAAATGAAGGTAATGGTTCCATAGTAGAGAGTGACCGCTGTGAGGTGGGAGGTGCATGTGGAGAAGGCCTTGTGCCGTCCTTCAGCAGAGCGCATCTTCAGGATTGTGGTGAGGATGTATATGTAGGAGAGAACGATGACAAATACTGTGACCACAATGATGGATCCAGAAGAGACGGAGGGGATAATTCCAATAATGGAGACATCTGAGCAGGAGAGTTTCAACAAAGGGGAGAAATCACAGAAAAAGTGATCTACCTCATTTGGTCCACAGAAGGACAGACTCAATAAACAACTAGTAAATGTCCAGCCATTCATACAGCCACCCACATAGGAAGCTCCCACTAAGAGGCTGCAGACTCTAGGGGACATGTGGGTGGAGTAGAGCAGTGGGGAGCAGATGGCCACATAACGATCATAGGCCATGGCAGCCAGCAGGAAGCACTCAGCTGTCCCAAACAAAACCACAGAACAGAGTTGGGCTTCACAGCCAGCCACAGGGAGGGATATTCTGTGTTCAAGGAACCCTGCCAACATTGTAAGTGTGACTAATGTAGAGCATCCAATGTCCACAAAGGCCAGATGGCTGAGGAACAGGTACATGGGTGTGTGGAGCTGGGAGCAGCTTCTTATTAAAGTGATTATGCTGATATTGCCTACTAAAGTGACAACATATATTCCTAGAAATATCACAAAGAAGATGACACAAAGTATAGGATCCTCTGATAACCCCAAAATGATGAACTCTGTCACCATGGTGTGGTTTCCCACCTCCATCTCCTGTGTGAATTGTTCCTGTTGAGGGATATAATATTCTTTTGTTTAATACTACCATTGTATACATTCCTCATTTTCTCTGGTTATCCCTCAAATTCATCATAGTAACCTCTTCCCCTGCCAAACCTATAAATATCAATATTCTACATGATTAGAGTGCTTGTCCCTCTCTCTTTGCACACAAGGAGAACTATTGAGCCTCACTTTCTATGACCATATTTATATTCTTTTCTTCATGTAATATTTATATAAAAGTGACTCTCAAGGCACATTTCTCTCCCAAGTTCCAAATCCGTACTTTCAATGTTTTATTGGGATTCTCATCATTCTCAGTGACATATTGGAAATCTCACAAATATCTCAAATGCTGTCTTCCCCATAAAATGCTTATCCTTTACTTCCACCCCTCCTTCTATATGTCATACCCAGGAAATGACACCACTGTCCACCCAGTCTCTCATGTCTGCAACTTACCAGTCTCCCTAGCCCTCTTCCTGTCATTGTCCCACATCTAATAAAATCCTATTGATTCTGTCCACAATTTATTTCACATTTTATCTCTTCATCTCCACTTTTTCAATCCCAGTGTTCCTCCTGTGTGTGATTTGCAATAACAATGACGACTACTTGAAATTTTTCTCTATCTCTCATTGATTTGCTGAGGTCTTGGCTGCATTTTCATTGAAACTTTTAATAATATCACCATGGTTTGTCCTTTTTTGTGGTCAAGGGCAAAATTTTTGTATTTTGAAGCAATCATAAGGAAGGATAATTAAATATTAGAAAAGAAACAAAGTTATAGCAGTCATACTAAAGATTCAATAAAATTAGAAATGGTTATATTTATCAATGTGAAAAAATCAAAGACTACAAATAATTTTAAAGCATTTCTGTCAACTCTTACAAAATAAAAAATTATTTTAATTAGAAATTATTCCTGTGTATTAAAATTGTACTTATGCATATCTTTCTTACCATTAACTTAAGCTAAATAACAATCCCTTTAGGTAAATTCTACAGATTTACAAATCCTTTTTCATTTATTTTCCTTTTGGCTAGGAGGAGCATCTTTATATATAGCCAAGGCTGGCCTTGAACTTACTATCCTCCTACTTCTGCCTCCCAGGTGCTGGGATTACAGGTGTACACCACCACCCAAGGCTCATGTGTTTTCCTTTACTGTCTTGAGTATTATTAAGAAACTAAAGAAAAGTGTTTCTTGAATAAATCCCTAATTTAATAATGCCTCACAATCCACTTTCAGTTCTTTTTTTAATTGGGGGCATATATTGCTGTTGTTGTAACATGCTGTCGACTTATGCCTGACTTATAGCAACCCTTACAGGGTTTTCAATGGCTAATTATTTCAGTATTGCCTCAAGAGTGGGTTGTCATGCTCTTCTTCCATTTTTGCAGTGCTGGGAACTGAATCCTGGGCCTCAGAGACTGCAGAACGGTGCCCTACCAACTGAACTAAATCCCGGGGGCATATATAATAGTATTTATATATTCATAATCATAATGTACATTTCCACTTCTTACTATACATTTTACTTACTATTACCAATACAGTATTTCCCATGTTCCGACATAATCTTTGTAGCTAAATTTCTGTATGGAATGTGAATTGTGACTTTTAAAAAATGATGAGTGTTTTAATCAAAAAAATTATTATTGTAAAAAAGTACATTGCCATTAATCCCCTGGAAATTATACCCCCTGGCTTTGAATACACTTAGCCCATCATTCCTGCCACTTTATGAAGTTCTACAAGTCCTCTTCCATAAGTATCTTTAGTTTTATCCTCTATCATGACAATGATCCATGTCACATATTGGTTCTGGTAAAGAAGTTTTTGTCAAATACAAACATTAGAGTGACTCCTCATCCACTTTATTTACCAAATCTGGTACCATGTGACTTCTGGCTGTTCTGCAAAGTCAAAATATCCATGAAAGATGAAATTTTCAATCAATTCAGGGCATCAAAGCAGCCATGACAGTGCAACTAAAGACAATCAAAAAAGATGACTTCAGAACTGCTTCAGAAAGTGGCAGGAGTGATGAGGTGTGTTTGAAGCCACAGGGAGTATTTTGAGACGGGATTGATAGCAATGTGTCTTTTACCTTAATAGTTTCTTAAACATTCTCAAGCTTATTACTTATAATATTAATAAAGCACAATTTTCTGCTTATTATAGCAGTGATTATGATTTTAAATATTTACTAGAAAGAGTAAAGATAAATATTAAATGTTTTCAGAAATATTAAATGTTTCTCTTAAAAGTTTTACATTTCTTCCTTCAAAATAAGTTAGCATTTAATTTGCCTGATGGTGAGTCTGAGGTCTTTAGCTAAGGAAATTATCAAGGGCAATGAATCAGTAGTGGAGAACCTTCAGCCATTAAAGACTGTGTTTAATCTGGCCTTGAAACATCATTAAATAAGTTTAAACTACACAAGTAACTGTCAGTTTACTGCTTGTGATGTTAACTCTATAGTTAAAACTTTTTTCAATTTTATCAGTGGCTCATCATGAGTTTAATGACACAGACCATCTCCTTTCTTCTATATAATAGCGTTTAGATAGGTGAATATAGTTTTCATGCCTCCACTGCCTTCCTTCTCCTAAAATTAATCATCCATAGATCCTTAGGCCATTCCATTTGTGATATGCTCTTCACATCCCTTGAAAACTTCTCTTTCAGACACTGTGCACTCTCACATCTGAGGTACTGAACACAGCACTGAGCAGTGATCTTGTTCTTGGTCTTCTACTGGAGCATAGCTCAGCGGGGCAGCCTTGTTTTAATCATGACACTCTATGAGTGGATGTGTGCAGACTGAGGAGTCTTAGGGGCTCAAGTTATGGAACACAGATGATGGATATCCACAGATCATCTGTATTAACTTGCACATGACATGTCCTCTCTCTGACTCTCAGATTTTGTGCTTGGAAAATAGGACAACTCCCTATAGTCAAGATTTGTTGTGAAACTAAAAGAAATGGTATCTGTAAAATGCCAGGGGGTTGTTGGTTCTGATAAAGTAATTTTTGTCAAATAAAAACAGAGTGTCTCCTCATCCACCTCATTTGGTACTATGTGACTTTTGCCCTTCCTTAAAGTCAAAATAGCCATGAAAGATGAAATTTTCAATCAATTCAGGGCATCAAAGCAGCTGTGACAGTGCAACTAAGGACACTCACAAAAGATGACTTCAGAACTGTTTCAGAAAGATGAGGTGTATTTGAAATAGGGAGAGTATTTTGAGAGGTGGTTGATGT
Source organism: Pedetes capensis (assembly GCA_007922755.1). Classification (NCBI taxonomy): domain Eukaryota; kingdom Metazoa; phylum Chordata; class Mammalia; order Rodentia; family Pedetidae; genus Pedetes; species Pedetes capensis. Next base: position 7,008 of record VMDO01027664.1, on the reverse strand, counting down.
CAATATGTCTTTTACTATAATCATTTTTTAAACATTCACATACATTTTGACCACACCTCATATATATCAAACACTTTGGCTGATACTTACAGAACTTAATAACTTATCTTCAATTATTTTTCTAAAGATGTCTCCCTATTACATATGCTTCCTTATAGTTGTGTACTTTTCAAGAATCATACTAGTATTATATTATGAAATTCTACACAAGTTTATGGGGGCTGGGATTTAGCTCAGTTGGTAGAGTGCTGCTCTGCAGTCTTTGAGATCCCAGGTTCGATTCTCAGCACCGCAAAAATAGGAGACGGATGTGGCAATTCACTCCTGAGGCAATCCCAAAACAATCAGCCATGAAAACCCCAGGGTCGCTATGAGTCAACACAACTCAATGGTACCTAACAATAGCACCAGAAACACAAGCTCACTACTTATAATATTAATAAAGCATAATTTTCTGCTTATTATTGCAGTGATTATGAAATATTTACTAGAAAGAGTTCTTAAAAGCTTTAAATTTCTTCCTTTAATATAAGCTAGCATTTAATTTGCCTGATGGTGAATCTGAGGTCCTTAAGGAAATTATCAAGGGTGATGAATCAGTATTTGAGAACCTTCAGCCATTAAAGATTGTGATTAATTTGGCCTTGAATCATCATTAAATATGTTTAAATTACTCTAGTAACTGTTAGCTTACTGCTTGTGATGTTAACTCTAAGTGAAAACTCTGTTTTCAATCTTACTAGTTGTTCATCATGAGTTTAATGGCACAGATCATCTACTTTCTTCTATACAATAACATTTAGATACTTGAATGCAGCTTTCATGCCTCCACTGCCTTCCTTCTCTTAAAATTCATTATCCAAACTTCCTTACGTCATTCCATTTGTGATATGCTCTTTGGATCCCTTGAAAACTTCCCTTTCAGACACTGCACATTCTCACACCTGAGGAACTGAACACAGCACAAAGCAGTGATCTTGCTCTTGGCCTTCTACTGGAGCAGAGCTCAATGGGGCAGTCTTGTTTTCATCTGACACTCTATGAGTGGATCTGTGCTGACCGAAGAGTCATGGGGGTTCGAGTCATGGAACACAAACAATAAGTATCCACAGATCAGCTGTATTAACTTGCACATGCCCTCTCTCTGACGCTCAGATTTTGTGCTTGGAAAATAGGACAACTCTCTACAGTCAAGCTTTGTTGTGAAATTAAAAGAAATAAGTTCTGAAAGTCTCTACCAGAGCTTCAAAACCATGGACAAACTTGGTTCAGGTTCCAGTACAAATTCCATATGTTAAAATTTAAAATGTTCTGGTTCAGGTTTAGTTCATATGGGGAGATAGTAGGGTTTCTGAATGAACTCAACCAATAGCCCTAAACCCGTTCAGGTTCAAGCATTTAAAAATTTTGTTCTGAGCTCATATCACACCTGAACTGAAATATGTACCTGACCCAGAACCCAGTGAAAAATTGAGTTAAGGTTCAGCTTCAATATTTTTATATCATTACTAATTTAAAAACTGAAAAAATTATTCATCTATATATGCACAGGATTAAAATTTGAAACCAGAACCCAAACTGAGACTGAACCCTCTAAATTTTAACATATTGACCACATACTCAATCCAGAACCCAATTTTTATGGATTTGAAGCCTAGGTTTCCTCTAGTATTTATGGTTGTAAACCTGCACAGAGACTCAGAACACTAAAACATCTCTCAATGCATTGGTCACTTGTTATGAGAAGGTATAGGATAGTGAGCCTTTTCCAACCTATGAATCAGACTGTTTCTTCTGTTTTTCTTTTCATATTCTCAGCTGTTCAAGCTCAGTAATGGTTTTTACTGCCATAGACCATCCACACTGGCCTTGGTTCCCTAGACAGACTGACCTAAATGTGCCAGAATGACCATTGTTAGTGCCTGTTTTGCTGAGGACCCGGTTTCCACAAGGCTCAAGAGCCAAAATTGGTGAAAGTAGTTCTTTTGGTTTCAATTTTTTCTTGGAAATAAAAAATTCATCTTAACAAAATCCATGAATTTTTCACTTACCTTTCAGAAACAGAATTCTTGATGCTGAATTCCAAAGAGGACTCTTTAAAGTAGATGTTTTGCATTAATTTTACTAGATAGTTGGAGGCTGAAGACCCAACAATATGAAACATTGAATGCACTCACTGGTCAAGGAACATAGGTACATACATGCATGAGGATGAGGATGGGTGTCTTGGTGTGCAGTGAGAGAGAAAAGAATGCTCTAGTCAAACATGATGAATCTTCTAGGGCTATTGCTGCTTGCCCCTTTGAGACAAAGGTCCTTGTATTTGTTGTATAGAAATAACTTTGGGAACCAGGTGACTCATTAAGGACTGGCCAGCCCTCCCAAAAGGGAAATTTACATGCCTTGAAGTCCTTTGGAGTTTTTTCCCCATTTTTAAATGAAAGTTAATGACAGGAATTTTGGCTTCCCAAAACAATATCTGATATTTGGAATAAATAATTTATCTTTTTAATTAATGTTAGTAGAATGACATTAGGGCTGGGATTTAGCTCAGTTGGTAGAGCGCTGTGCTGCAGTCTCTGACATCCCAAGTTCAATTCCCCGCACCACAAAATGGGAGAAGGACCTGGCAATCCACTCCCAATGCAATCCCGAAACAGCCAGCCATTGAAAACCCTATAAGGGTCACTATGAGTCGGATACTGACTCTATGGTACCTAACAACAACAACAACGATGATGACATTAAATAACTTTTTAATAAAATTGAAAAGAAACATTGGATTTTATGAGAAAATAGTAAAGAACGAAGTTATCATTTTGACACAGTGATCATATTTTTGTACAAGAAAATAAGATGATTCCAGAATTCTATACACACTGGATTGGTCCTTTTTGAAGAATCTTGGAACTCTTTCTTACCATCTCTCAATAGAATAATTTAAAAACCTCTTCTGAGGCATCTGAGCACTCACATTCCATTGAGGAAGAAGGAAGTAAGCCAAGCACATTTTAAATATTTGCCTCCATTCACCTTAATATCTCTCTTTCTTAAATTGTCTTAATGAGTAACATTGGAAGTCATCATTCCTACAGCTCTTGGATAAGTTCCAGTAAGCAGAGCATCTCCAAGTGGTTTATTTTGCATCATTGTTCTGAGCCAAACTCCTTTACTTCTTGCACCATCATTTACCCCATATATTTCTAGGATTGTCTGACTCTACAAGGGAATATGTTTTTCAACACAAAATATATGAGTCAGATTCAATTGGACACCAGAAAAAGTTCATCAGATGCAGAAAGATAAGAGAGTGATAACTTGAAGGGCCAACAGACAGCATAAAAACAGATGAGCATCTGAAAATTTGTTGGATGCTTAAATACAATCTCATAATGAGACTAAATGGGCAAATTGATAATTAAATGAAAAATTTCAATAATAGAGAAGTCCCTCTCAATGTCACATTTTATGAGGATAAGCTGGAAGCTGAATTAATGGAGTGTACACACCCACACAACATTTAGCCTATGAAAGAAGAAAATTCTGTCAATTGCACCAACATATATGAAACTGGGGGACTTTACATCAGGGGGAAAATGTTACTTACTCTTAACCATAAAATATTGAATACTCTTCCTCCTGAGTTGGAAAATAAGGTGGCCCACTCTCATGGCTTCTAGTCAACACTTTATTGGAGGTCCCAGGTATGCAATAAGGCTAGGAGAAATAACAAAATAAAGAAAAATCAGACAAGGAAGGAATAAAGATGTCTGTGTTTGCAAATAGCATACCAGTGCCCATAGAATAGTATTTACGATCTGTAAAACATAATTCTAGTACTAATTTAACTAGGTCAAGGGAGATATGAGTGATACAAAAAACATGAATTGTATTTTAGATACTTGAACTAAATGATTAAAAATTAGAAAGGAAAATCAACTTATATAGGTAAAAACAAATCCCAAATGTTTAGGAACAAGTTGATGAAAAGTTATGCAGTGATAACATCACTAGACTGATTCTGGTAGTATGTCCTGTTATTGTTGTTAGGTGCCATCAAGTTGGGTCCAACTCATAGACACCCTCATAGGGTTTTCAATGCTGATTGTTTCAGGAGTGCTTTGGAAGCGGATTGTCATATCCCTCTCCCTTTTTTGTGGTGCTGGGAATGGAACCGAGGGCCTCAGAGCTTGCAGAGTGACACTCAACCAACTGAGCTAAATGCCAGTCCTCTGTGTACTTTAGAACACCTAAACACACATTCACTGAACATCAACAAATAAAAATCCTTAGAAGTCAATCAGTATGCAACTTCAGGATACATAGAGAAGAATGAGGTTGTCCATGATTTTGCTTTAATTGTTTCTACAATCAATACCTATGGAAGTAGTAGTAAAAATATCAAAAGACGCATTGCCTTGGGAAAAGCTGTGGCCAAAGATCTCTTTAAAGTATTGAAAAGTAAAGATGTCACATTAAAGATGAAGGTGCACCTGACTCATGCCACGCTATTTTCAGTGGCATCATATATTTATGAAACCTGGACATTGAACAAGGGAGACAGAAGAAGAATTGATACTTTTGAATTATGGTGCTGGAGATGAATATTGAATATACCATGGACTGCCAAGAAAACCAACAAATCTGCCCTAGAAGAAGTCAACCAGAGTGCTCCTTGGAAGCAAGGATGCCTGACTGCGTCTTATGTATTTTGGATATGTAGTCAGGAAGGACCACCCTGGAGAAGGACATCATGTTGGGAGAGTGACAGGTCAATGAAAAAACTGAAAACTCTCAACTGGATGAATTGACATAGTGTCTGCCATAATGGTCTTAAACATAAATAAGGCCATCTGTCTAGCACATAATCAGGGAGTGTTTTGTTCATAGGGTCTCTAAGAGCTGGACTCAACTTGATGGCACTGAACAACAACAATATGTGAAGAACTGTCCTCTGCAGTGCCAGTATGTTGGTTAATGCAATTTTAATTTATAACTTTGTAGAGTCACAAAATGAAAATTATCATATTCACAAAAATCTACTGGGCTCAAATTAAATGTGAATATATCCAAATTAAAATACCTGGAGAATATGATTGCATGTTTTCTGTCTTCTGTCTATAATTTAGGAAACCATTGACTGAAAGATTTTTTTCTTCAGTTAAGTAACAAAGTTTTAAAAATGTGATTTTATAAATTAATATCTTGGAAACATCATGTGCTCAATGCCAGTGCAATTGATGATAGTATTGACAGCCTGGGTTAGTTGCTCTGGATGTTTTGCCATCTGTAATACATGATTGTCTTCATGTTTGGAAATAGTGAAATTGTACACTGCATACTTTTCAATAAGATTAAATGAAACTAATTTTCCAATTTTCTACATCCTTATTGATTTTCTACTCTCTTTCTATGTCAGTTATTGAGGATTTTGAAAAGCTTATTTTTTCATAAAGTTTTCTTTTAACTCTTTCAGTTTTTATGCTTTCTGTATTTTTCATCCTCATTACTGAAGCCCAATTTTGTTCTGTGGTGGCATTTGGGATGGCCAAATACTTCCTCTTACCTACCATAATCATGGCCTATGATTGCTATTTGTCCATCTGCACACCTATGGTCTACCCCATCCACTCGTCTCTGGGAGTGTGAATCCTCTTAGTGAATGCTTCTTATATGAATGGCTGTGTGAACATTTGGACATTTGCTAGTTGTTAATCAAGTCTATTTTTCTGTAGATCAAATTACAGAGAATGCTGTTTCTGTTATTTTCTCCCTTGTTGAAACCTGCCAGTGCTAATATCTCCATCACTGGCTCCATCATTTTGGTCATAGTATTTGTCACTTCTCTTTCCTGTATGTGGATCCTCCTCATAGTCCTGAAGATGTGCTCTGCTAAAGGACAACCCAAGGCTTTCTCCACATGTACCTCCCATGGTCATTCTCTGTTATGGAACTAAAACTTTCATTTATGAGATGCCCAAGTCTAGCTACTCAACTTAAGCAGAACAAGGTGGTGTGTGTGTTCTACACAGTGGTAAACCCCAGGTTGAATTCTCTCATCTACATCTGAGGAACAGAGTTTTAAAGAAGGCCATGAGGAAAATGACAGTCTGAATATATTCTTAGACTCTGTTTCTTGATTTTAAGAAAATATATAAAGTCTCTATTTACACATTTCACAGTCTGGACCCCAACGTATACTGCATAACTGACTATTCAAATTAGAACCTTACTTCTTCATTCTAATTCTCATCTTAAGGCTTTTAAACAATTAAATTTTAAACAATTAAAATGCACACTGTGATCAGTTATATTGATAGAATTAATGATCACTTATTGAACTCTTGCAGATGCCAAGTGCTTGTCATTTATTTATTTAGCAAACAGTAATCCATACCTACTATGTTCCAGGATTTTATTCTAAGCATGTTATATTCATTAATTCCTCTATTCCTTACCAAAACCCTATAACACAGCTGTATTATTTCTAATTTTCATGCAAAAAACCAGAGACAAAAGACAGTGAGTAGCTTCCCCAAAGTGATGCAGTGATGCAGCTAAGAAGAAGGTCCTAAATCTAGTCTCTGGTCTCTCTCTCTTCCTCTCTTTCTCTCTCTCTCTCTCACTCCCCTCCCCCGCCTCTGTCTCTCCCTCTCTTATTTCAATCCACACAATCTGGTTCTGAAAATATCTTGCTTTTCTATTTAATTTCCCAGACACTCCTATGATGCAAGTAATCATATATTCCTCTTAATTTAGAGAAAAAAGGTGAGTCTTACAGTTTCAATAGTTTGTCCACATAGATGGAGGATCAACATTCTTGATGTTGTAAGGAAAATTGATTCTTTAAGGAAAACTGGGAGGAAGGGACAAGTAAGGAGCTTTGGTCTTTCTTTAGTTCTTTTTTTTTTCTTATTGACTTTTTTTTATTAGAAATTTTTAATGTACATCTTAATGTGATTCATTTTGACATGCTTTTCATTGTGACATTTCCATATATGCATTTTG
>VMDO01027663.1:0-24933 GCA_007922755.1 Pedetes capensis | reverse complement strand
ATTATTTGTTGAAATCTCACTGATTATCTCATTTTTTTTCTTTTAGTTTTATCAACTTTTCCTTTATGGATTTGAAGGTATGCTAAACACATTCAGAATGGTCATCTAGTCTTGATGGATTGGGTGTTTTATAATTGTGAGATATTTTTCTTTTTTTGTGATTAGACTCAAAGCCTACTTTGTCTTTTATGAATATACTTCCATCAACTCTCTTTTGGCTAGTATTCAAACAACATATCCTTTTGTATCCCTTTTCTATTCAACCTTTGTATGTTTTCTTAAGCCACGTGTAATTTGTATGCAACATTGAGCTTTGTTTTTATTCCGCTTGATAAGTTTCGTGTGTTTTGTCTGTTTCCACTTACTGTAATTATAATTACTTTAAGGTTTAAATCTACCATTTTATTATTTATTTTATATTTATCCAAACTGCTTTATTTTCCTTTCACTTTTCTTTCTTGTTGTTTTAGTCTGTTTTCTCTTGCCAATAAAACAATATCACAGACTGGATACGTTTAAATAAAAAGACATTAGTTTTGGCTCAGGTTCTGAAGGTTCAAGGTTGAGGGGCCACATCTGGTGATGGTCTTCTTGATGGCAGAATCCCAAGGCCACACAAGGTATCACATGACAAAAAAGGAAAAAAAGAAGAAAAAAAAGTGCATATGTGTGAGCTCATGGGTTCCTTCTTATAAAGCCACCAGTACTCAATCATTGGGGCTTTATCCTGATGGCTTTATCTAATCCTAAACACCCCCTCCCCAAAACTCCATCTGTGAAAATCATGTTGTTGTTAGGTGCCATGGAGTAGGGTCCACCTCATAGTGACCCTATGTACAACAGAATGAAACACTCCCTGCCACTGTGCCATGCTTGGCACTGCCAGTGCTTCTCTGCCTTTCATAGGGTTTGCAATGGCTGATTGTTTCTGGAGTGGGCTGCCAGGTCCTTCTCCCAAGCCTACAGCACCTGATATTCCCACCCTGTCTCCCATCCAGGGACTAACCAGGCCCCACTCTGCTTATCTTTTGAGATCTGATGGGATCAGACACCACAGTGGTACGGCCACAGGTGTAAAAACAGGTCAGATTAAATTTCCACTTCATCCCTGGGGGGTAAACTCCAGGGCTATCTAAACCATGTCACTTGCCTATATTACTTTCATTCATCAACTATTTTTATTATTTTATGTCACTTTTATTAGATTGTCTGTATATTCTTTTATTGGGCTTTTTGTGCTTATTCTAGTGATTATAATCTACATGTGTGCTTTTACCACTCCATGGAAATGGAAGGAACTTTGAGCATTTTAATTCCACTTGTAACTCCTCTTGACTCATGCAGTTTGAATATATTTGTCTAGAAATTTTAAGCTTTAATAACCTTATTATTGTTTTATATCATCAATATTCAGTTAGAAGTACCTGCATACAGATATAGGTTTGTATTTCATGCAGTTGTTCTCACTCTTCTTGGGGGAATGATTTATCTCCAATAGAATAGTCTATAATTATATAACTACTAGAAACTAATCCCTAGCATCCTTTTTTATTATCCAAACTTGTGCCAGATTTTATGGAAAATAGGATATTTCTCTCTGGAATATACAAAAAAGAAAAAAACACTCAAAATATGTTAGAGATACAAGGATTTAATACAGTAAATAAGATACACATTTTGTAGAACAGATGAACTATGGGGCTTAGGCCTGGCTTTCAAATGAGAAAGAAAATTACTTTTAGATTGGTGGGTCAGAAAAGGTGCTACCTTTAGCACAATCAGAAAGCTACAAATCATGAAGCCACTGTAACTGAGTTTAAGAACAGTCTCTGAATGGAATCCCATGACTGTATCAGGAAACTTCTTTTGCCCACCCACCATTGCCTCTTGGTGATCATGTAATTAGCATCAAATGCAGAAATATTTGGTACCTCCATGGTTGTGTCTTCCAGCAGCAATAGCTGAATCATCAGCCTCATTTCTTTATAAATGGCCGGAAATAGTGAATTTAATTTCTAGAACCTTATCTACAAGAACATGGGGCACATATGTTTTGTTTTTCTAGCCTCTGCAGTATGCAACCGCAGAATGAAGTCAAAATGGATGCTGTGTGCCAATTTGCCCTATCCAAATTAATTAAATTACAATAGGTAAGCAAGTTGTTCTCCAAATATGAGTCATTATGATTTAGTTCTTCTCCAAGTCATGTACAAATCAGTATTTCAAAAGAAGCCATTTAATAATGAGACATTGCTATAGAGAATTAATAAACCTTCCCTTGTGCAAAAGAGCACTTTCACCTGTTCTGGCTGAGTGAGACCTTGTCACTCATCAAGGAGTTTTGGCTGCATTTCCAAGTGTGCAGTAAGGTGCAAGCCAACATAAAATGAGAATAGTTATTCATGTGAAGTAATGAGTATGTGAAGCCTAAGTAGAATGAATCCTAAGGCAGAGAAGACCGTAAACTCTAGCTGCCAGGAGAGGTGGGGTTGCCCTGTAGGTCTTGTCAGACACTTAGAAGCCAATTACAGTAAGGGTGATTGCAGCACCAGGCAGCACCAGTTGGAAAAAGAAGGGGGTTCTCAAAAGCTTGGAAATGGAGCCAGAAATCAGAGTATAAGCACGTAGGAAAAGGCTCATGGCTGAACTGCTTTAAACACAGAAGCCAGTTTGCCCCAAGGCCAATGGGAATAATTCATAGGTTTTGTATTTTTCCATCAACAAACAACAGTACTTTTGTGCTGCATGTTACCAGCCCTGAGTTATGGTAATTGCAATTGAGTATGCTCAGACTCTGGACACTGAAGTTTCAACCTGTCTCCAGTTCTGCAGAAAAAGATTTTTTTGCACAAAAGCAATATTGGTAACACTTGAAAGGAAAATAAATGATAAATAAAAGTACAATTTTCCTAACACAATTGTATTATCTCCCTAGCTTCTCAGATTCTTATCCTGTAAACTTGCCCCCCATACCCACACACACATCCCCCACTCCACAACACTGAGACACATTTAAATGATGAATTCATACTCAAAATAGTCAATATAATTAGGAACAAACATTTCCGGCCTATATGTCATTTTTCAAAAATCATAATACTTGACAAGGTCATAAGATTAAACCTTCTACAACCTAGAGGTCAAATAATTTTTGTAGTACTGTAAATGAGTTTTTGTTTTTTAAATGATAGGACCAAGAAATACAGAAAGAAGTATAGTCTGACATAAAGAAGAGTAGTGAAAGCCTCTGAGTCATACATTGCTCCCATAAGATAAAACCTCCTATCTGGAGGCCAAGTAATTTTGCAATGATTTTCGTGACACTCTGAATGAGTTTTTGTTTTTTAAATGATAGTATTGAGAAATGCAGAATGAAGTGTAATTTGACATAAAGAAGGATACTGAAAGCCACCTACTCACATACACTGCTCCTTCTAGCCCAATCCCATTTTATTGTGAAATTACTAAGGATAATGATCTAGGGAGCTATGCTATGTCTTAAAATATATTGTACATTTAAGCACATATTATCTTTCATACGAAAGCAGTGAGTGTAGTGTATCATTAGTACCTTTAACAGTGATGAAAATATTTGTGTATCATTTGTTTTAATTTAGCTCTTTTCTGAAGAATTCAGAACATTTGCCAGATTAAAAACTCAAGGAATTCATTTTTAAATACAATTGGATATACTCATAATTTTACCATAGGATAATTTTTATTATTTAGATCAAACTAAAACCCCAGCCAACATTTGAGATCTTGAGTAAGCCGAATTAAAATTTTATATTATAAGCTTTTTAAAAAAAATTATATCATCTTAAAGCTTTATTCTTTAAAAAAGTGTTTTTTAAAAAGCAAATAATATTCCTGTCACTACTACAAATCAAGCTAATGAAGTATGTGGATGGTGCCTTCTAATAGTTTCATTGACATATAATTTTTTCCTTTTCTTTTTCTTTTTTTGCTGTATTAGGGGGTTGCACCCAGGGCCTTGGACATACTTCACAAATGCTCTACGCCAGGCTGCATCCTCAGCCCACTTTTTATTTTTTATCTTGACACAGGGTTTCACTAGTTTACACAGGCTGTCTCTAGCCTGGAACCAATGATCCTCCTGCCTCAGCCTTCCAGGTGGCTGGAATTCCAGGCATTAGCCACCCTCCCAGCTGAAATGTACTTCTTCAGGTGAAGCTAGTCTCTGCTGTGAGTAAGGAGGAATTCAAAATGAATCTCCAAAACAAGGCCACAAAAGGAGAGAAAAGCACTCTTGATATTATGTAATAGCAGTTTCTCTTAATAGGTTGATCTGATAAAAAGCAATGATAAGGTTTTTCTTGGTAGACATATTATTTACATAATGTTACTATGAGTCAACAACAACAACATAGTTAGGAGAAGGTATGCACAAAGTACACAGTACAAGAAACTCAATTTTGTACAAAACTTAACTGAATTTGGTTTATCTTTGCATATTACATAGCACCTACAACCTTGTATATACAGATTTCTTTTTTTTCTACACAGTGAGATCTTGTCTCACAAAACCAAACAGAAAAACAAGCAACAACAAAAAATTTGAGTTTCTTGTACTGTGTACTTTGCTCATAGTAACTCTATGTAGAACAGAACAAAACACTCCCCAACACTATGCCATGTCCAGCACTATCATTAGTGTTTGTCTGCTATTCACGTGGTTTTCAATGGCTGGTTGTTTCCGGTGTGGGCTGCTGGGTCCTTCTCCCAAGCCTAGAGCTCCCGGTATTCCCAGGCAGTTTCCCATCTAAGCATTAACCAAGCCCGACCGTGCTTAGCTTCTGAGATCTGACGAGATCAGATGCCAGGTTGTCACTGCTGTAGGCAATCCTGGTGACTGGCCCTCACTTTATAAATGCACCGTCACTAGCCACCTGGTGGTTGACACCCAAACTGCACACAGAATGTGTTAAATAACAAGTAGAAATAAATCAATTCTGTAACTTCGGTCTAACAAATCAACAAGAAAATTACTCAGGACTTAAAGAATAATTTTATTGTGGGTAAGTTAGTATAAAATTTTATTTCTGGCTGCTGATTCACAGCAACATCAGCAGAGTCACTCTGTACTTTTCACTGCATATGGTAATTATCCTGGAGTGCTCTAGAGTGAAAATAAATTTATTGTTCCCTGGTATTCCTTTCTTTACACTGATATTTCTTCAACCTTGGCATTTCTAAGTCTATTGCTATTTCTCCCAACATTTCTTTGTTATTAGCCATTCAAAAACCAAATGTTCTAGCATGGTTTATTTCCCCATATGCTGCCTGAGAATGTGATTGTCCTTATCTCTCCCTCAAAATCCTCCTCTCTCTTATGAATATTTCTCCTAGCTAGGTCATCCACAGTATGGTTTGATGTCTCCTTGACAACCACATGGTCTTAATATTTCATGGTATCCTTTTTACTCCTACTCATCACATTTCAAATTTTTTCTTATCATTTATTTTTTAGTGTTTTCACCTAGTCTTTGTTTTTATATTTCCCATGTTAATCATCCATATTCTTATATATATATTCTACATCCTAGGCCTTTATGGTATTAATTCTGTTTGCCAAGAGAGGCACAGATCAATTTGAGCTACAGTTAGAAAATTCCTCTCACATTCTTGTAGCTGAGTATATAAGCCTTACAATTTCCAACCAAACTGGAAATTCAGTGCACAAGGTTACTATGGATGCTCTGACATTGAAGCTTACCTTACCTATTTTGTTCTCAGGTGCAAATATGAAATTTGGATATCAAGTTTAGGCATGTAGGTTTTATGAACTTTACCTATGCTGGAGTTGAGCTGCTTTCTCTAACCAAAAGACAGATAGTGAGTGTTTAGAATAATAGTCTTTGAAATCATTCAGAATTCCTTAATTTGAAACCCACTTCTCCTTATTTGCTGTGTGATTTTGGACAAGATACACAATCTCTCTTATCAAAAGTAGGAATATAGTACCCTCCTCTTAGAGTGCTTGGGAGGATGGGTTGATGTCATCAAATAGCTAAGGGCTTTAAACAAATAAGGACTCCTAACCACATGGGAAAATTTGTGGCCTCTATTTTGAGTAGATTTGGCCCACATCCACTTACAGTTGATTTCCTGACTCCATCTTAGAGCATCTTAAAAAAACACCCAAGGGAGTACTATAACCTATTTCTTCCCCCATTTATTGGCTCAATAAGCCCTAAACTCTGTTTTCCATTACCTTTTTTGTACCTTTAGAAACTAGTTTTACTGAGGATTTTCTGCAATATTGCAGTATTTTTCACCTAAAGGATAACTATATACAATATCTGAAAGTTGGAATGTAAAAATAAATCTTTCACTATAGGAAGTTTTCATAAGTTTATCTTTGTTTTTATATTTTCTTATATTGAAAATTTTTCAATTTTCACCCACCTAGAGAACAAGGGAACCATGCATTGCATTTTAAGTTGTGCGTGCATAGACAACTTCATGCAGTGCTATGCTTTCTGTGATAGTGAGTTTCCCATCACTGAAATTTCTTCCTTCTCTAAGCTTTGGAATTTTCCCTGGCAACATCACAGTTCAGGGGTAGATACACCTTAACACGTAAGAGTGTATGTGATTCAAAAGGACATATCCCCAATCCCTTGACTTTCTGGCTACTGACTGCCCATAATTCTTCACTAACTCTCTATACCAGGATGAATCTAACGCAGCTAATTGTACTGATGTAATTTTTATATTATATTTATATACAATTTTCTTCCAAAATAAATTGATGCATTGTTTTTGAAGCCTTGGTCCTATAATAGATATATCATAGTTTGTGTTATTTTTTTCCAAGTTAGACATAAATATAAAACATTGTGCTCCAAGTGTGGACTTAGTAGGATTTTAGCATATCCATCTCTTTTGGATTGACATATTTTATATTTTTCTTTTCATTTGATAATGCTGGTTCGGTGTTCTCTTAAAAGAACTAGTTTAAGGGTTATTTTCAGGCTTCTGTCTTAAGCCTGGAATACTGTGAATTGCTCACCTTAGTCCTATTACACAGGCATTTCTTATATATGCACCTATATACATTGTTCATTTTAACTGAGGTTGCATCAGGTAAGGACAGGATTTTGTAACTTTAATTTTTTTCCTAATAACTCTACTCAGTGTAAAGTTACAGTTTTATCAGTTATGCATCCTTCTGCCTCTGAGGCATCTTTACTTCATCCTATTTTTTCTTTCCTGAACCAAATATAAATGATTAAAGCCCTTTTGACTAGCAATTTTCTACTCCTAGGAATACATAAGAAAGAGAAACATGAGAAAGATTTTGTGATAAGATGCACATTATAGCCTTGGTAATAATGAAAACATTTGAAGACAATCTTAGATATGTGGATTGGTTAAATAAAAATGAATATAAAATTGTAATCAGATAATGTATGTTATTAAAATAAGTAATGACCAATTGATATATACTACGCACTGTGCTAAGTACTTTAAGAATAATTCCATTTAATTTGTACATTGGTGCTATGAAATGTATACTTTTACTATCTTCATTTTGTGTGTGTGTGTGTGTTTGTGTGTGTGTATATGTGTGTGTATGTGTGTGTACAGGGATACCAAAAATGTAAACAAATTTCAAAAGATGTTATCTATGTATTACTTTTCAAAGTTGAATTGAATTATTGTAGCAATGAGTAGTATTGAATACATTTTTTGTATATATTCATATATATATGTATACATATATATGACACTTTGCCTATTTTCTTTAAAGTCATAATGTCTCAAAGTATTTCTTAAAGCAGATAACCTGTGTAGTCTGCTCAAAGGGCTCATTGCCATGAATGTAGTTTTCCATCCCATTTCTGTTCAATACTATAAATATTTATCATTCTTATTGACTATGTCCCCCATTTTGTAACAAACAATTAGACACCTTTTTGGATGTACATCAAGTACATTTTCTACTTTAAAGCACACAAAATAAAATTCTTCCTCTAGCATTATTCTATGTGAACTACTACTGAACTCAATAATCACTCTCTTTCCAAAATCCATTCTAAGTACCTTTAAGGTACATTTTATAAGTTAAATTGAACAAAATTTTAAGGGTTGGTGGAATTTTTACTAAGTATTCTTATGTGTATTTATTTCATTGAGATCTTTCTAGCAAAAGTGCATAAGATTAACCTAAAACCACATTATCCTTCTTCTTTCAATATTTTTAAATGCTTTAATTACTCAAATAACTTTAGGGACCTTTCTCTTACTTCTCTTCACTTAGCCTCTCTTTCTCTTCACACATACACACATACACACACACACACACACACACACATTCACACAAGCAAATTGGCTGGATAACATATCATTAACATTTCTCCTGCCAAAGATGATCATAAATTAGCACAAAGCTTTCTATTTTCAGTATGAGATACAAGAAAGTTAAAAGAAAATAGGAAAACATTTATTTCTTCCTCCTCTCTACCATTCCCATCAGGAACATTATTTTTTTCTTTCCTTCACAATCAATTATTATATTCATATTTGAAGTCCACAATAAGAATAGTGAAGAAAACACTAGACAAGAAATTGTTGTTAGGTGCTGTTGAGTCGTGTCTGACTCATTATAGCAACCCTCATAGGGTTTTCAATGGCTGACTGTTTCGGGATTGCCTTGGGAGTGGATCGCCACATCCTTCTCCCATTTTTGTGATGCTGGGAATCGAATTCAGGACCTCAGAGACTGCAGAGCAGCGCTCTACCAACTGAGCTATATCCCAGCCCCAAACAAGAAATAAGAAATTTGAATTCCGGTTCTCTAATTGTTTCTTTGGCTTTTGGATTATTTATTTCGCTACTGTTGAAAATGATATCAGCCTTACCTCAAAAGGGGTGTTTTAATTTCCAAAGAGATAAAATTAATCTAAAAATGAGTAATAGAGTACTTGGCATACTATATGTAGTATACAGATCTGTATACAGACTTGTCTCTGAATTCCAAATTTATCTGTCCAACTGCTCACTACACATCTCAGATTGAGTTACAGGCATCTAACTCAATATATTCCAAATAAAACTCAACTTTTCCTGAGGCAAACTCTCTTCACATTATCTCTAAATCATGCTAATCTGTCCCCTCCCAAATCAGAAACTTAAGATTCATCCTAAATTCCTTCCTTTACTGTACCTTAGAAATTAAACCTTTTCAATTTTCTCTTTAATATTTTCCCCTACTCCTAAGAATTAAACAGAAACTCTCGTTTGCATATTTATTATGCTGTGCATACTTCTACCATCAAGATGTATATTACTTTGTTCCTTTCTTCCTCTTCTATTTGACTGGAAATAATTCCTCATACATAGGGAATGTGAGTTATCATTAGTACTTTTGTCATGATTCTGTCCTTCTTTTCATTCAGAAACTATTTATTTTATGCCTACTATGTTCTAGTCACTAATCACACACCAGTGAATAAGAGAGACAGAAACCCCATTTTCAAATACAAATAATATGTTCTCTCCAACTTGCATTCTTCAATGGGAGGAACGATACCAAATATTGACCAATGCTATAGATAGAATAAAAAATAGAGTGGTAACAAAGAGTAATTTTTGATGCCTATTTTGAATGGATAATCACAAAAAGTTATGTTTAAACAACTATCTGATAAAGAAGAGGGAAGGATGAAGGAAGAAATGAAAAGTCTGAGGTCTTGAGAGGAGTGAGATGCATGGAATGTATTATATGAGGTTCAAAGATAAGACCATGTAAAGATTGATAAACCAGGATGTTTGGCTCTTATTTTAAATAACCCCAGAATTAACGGAACATTTATATAATTAAATAAATCATTTTGGCTTTTGTGTACAATATATTATAGAAGGACAAAAGTGAGAATAGGAAGCTACTGCAAGAGTCCAGACAAGAGATGTTGATGCTAAGGATTTTTATGGTAGGGGTAAAGATGGATATAAATGCATGGATTCCAATGTGGTTGAGAGCTAGCACAGTATTTAGCTCATGATAAATTTGCAGTAAATAATTCATCAATAAGTGAACAAATAAATGTATGTAAAAATTTCTAAAACCAAATTCTTGCACTTAGGGGGCAAATAGCCAAATTACAGAGCTAAATGTACACACAGAATTATAGCCAGAATTATATGTTGGTATCCTTTCATTGTGAACACTGTACTAAATAGGCAAAGGGTTTTACTCAATCCATTAGTCCCCTTGCTCTGTGGAAAGATAAGAATAAAGATTAATATGCAAGTTCAATAAAGGAGTTGTAATTGTAAAAGATATCCATAAGGTCTGAGAGTGAAGTAGATAGTAAGCATATCTCAACATTATTGCAGTATAACTTCATATATGTTTTAACTTCCTGTTGTTTTATTGCTATCATATTATTTGGCTTTTCATTGCTATAACAAATGCCTGAGAGAACCAATTAATAAGAGAAAAGGTTTATTTTGGCTCACAATTTTGGAGGCTTCAGCCAATGGTTGATTGCTTTTCATCTTGTGGTGAGGTGGCACATCATGGTATGGACCATGGGAAACAAAGCTGCTGACCTCATTGCTGGGATGTGGAAAAGATGAGTAGAGAAAGGGGGCCTGAGTCCTATGATTCTACACTCTACCTCTTAAAATTTCCACCACATTTTTTTTTTTTTTTTTTTTTTTGCAGTACTGGGGGTTGAACCCAGAGCTTCACACTTGCATGCTTTGCAAGTGCTGGACCTCTGAGCTGCACCTCCAGTCCCTTTTATTATATTATATTTTATTTTATTTTTACTTTTTGAGACAGGGTTTCACTAAATTACGCAGACTGCCTCTGGTCTCAAACTTGGGATCCTCCTGCCTCTGCCTCCCCAAGTCACTGGGATTACAGGTGTGTGCCACTGTACCCGTGGCTCAATTTCCACCACTTCTAACAGTGCCACTGTGGGGAATAAGCCTTTAACACAAGGCCTTTATGGGACATTCCAGATCCATAGTACAACAGTACTCAATATATGGTTTAAGAATTTGTAATAGAACAAATTATCATAAGGAGAGCAATATAAAAGTGAACAAAATAAAAGGAAACTTAAAATAGAATCATGGTCTTTAGATTTATAAAAGTAACAACTTTTATGGAATTCTGATTATGTGCTAAACTCTTTACAAGGCAGTTATTATGCATTATATCATTTAATAATAATATTTCATAAATAAATGATATTTCATCTAATAAACACTTGTAAGATCTACTATATTAAGTGGCTAAATTTGAATTCTAAGCACAAGTATGTGCTTTAAAAAATGTTAATTTTTTATATCAATGAATTTGCCCAAGGGAATATTGTTACATAATGTTGAAGAGATTCATCCCAGAATAATCAAAGTTTTGATTCATCAGGCAAACATACACATGACTAAACAATTGATAGAATTTTAGTCCATTTGTTTTTATAACATTAATTTAAAATATTTATGTTTCTTTATAAGTGCTGACAGACAGCAAGACAAAACTCCAAGGTAACCATTATGTGTGGATAGAATATTATCACTCTTCCTTTCCTAATATCTATGAAGTAAATGAGTAATAAGACTTAAGAGGGGATCTACTTTGATCATGCATAAAATGACTGTGATAGTAAGGACACATGCTGTTTTTCTATAAGATTCAGAGAGCCGTAAGGATAACCGAATGGCATAAGGACAAATTCATTCTTTCAGTGAAATATGAAACTAGGACTCAGACACAATCAGACCATGAATGTGGCTATTTACCAAAATGTAAGGAGTGCTGGGGAAAGGCCTCTCCCATTCTCCAACTCTTAAACAAATTTCCCACTTGATTTGTCGCAGTCCCTGAAGAATTTCAATTAGCTATTTTGTAATTAACTTTTAGAGGTTAACAGACAATAAAGAAAAAAAGTATTGGAAAAAGCATTGTATCTGGAGTCAGCTATTTTAACTTGACCAAACTACTTACCTCTGACCTTCCTATTACAACAGAGGGAAAAGGAAATCTTCCTTAAAGAGTTCTTCGGTAGCCAGGCATGGTGGTGCATGCCTATAATCCCAGCACTTAGGAGGCTGGGTCAGGAGGACCATGAGTTCAGGGCCAGCCTGGACTACACAGTGAGATCCTGTCAAAATAAATAAATCAAAAAAGAGTGATCCATAAGAATTAAATATAATTACATAAGTATTTTTATTCTAGAGGATACAAATAGTGACTGGAGAATGATACATATAGTGATGCATAATTCACTTAATTTTTCTCACAGTGGATGATGACTCAGAGATTTTAGAGATGAAAGTGCTAGCCACCGGGTGAGGACTCCAGTAATATTGAGTAACTACATTGTTGAAAAATACAAACAAGACACATTTGATGACTTCAGTGTTTTATAGGAGGCTGGCCCTCAATGAAGAGTTTGGAAATTTGATAAGTATGTGATAAGATGGAACTATATTAAATGATCTGGTAATTCCAGTCTGTCCTTCAGATTTCAGGATGGCATTGTTCCCAGACAAGTTATTCATCCTGTTCCTAAAACCTTCAGAGAAAGAGCTTTGTGCCTTAGCAAAGCATCCCAGGGTTTGCCAGCCACAACAACATAGAAAGCTTTCCAAATATCTCACTGCATTCCTGCTGCAGTTAGCCTGATTGTGCCCTCATTGGAGATGGAAAAATACAGCTGGGGTTTGCTTAAAAGAAATTCATTATCTGCATAGAAAAAAATTGATGATGCTGATAATTAACCTTCAAAAAAATTTCTTTCTTAATTTTACATAGAAAATACACTGTTAAATAAAATACTACTTTAAACCTATTTGTAAAAATGATTAAAAAAATCAAACAGACACCTATAAATGATTAAATAAATAACAAATATTATTATAGTCAATAATTTATGAAAGGAAATTCTTCTTTGGGTTCCTAACAATTTAATTACCAAGTTTAGGTGCCGAAGGCACTCTTGAACAATTTTAATTACTCTTAATAATTGGAGAATTTAGAAAGGGAGAAACAACAAAAAAAGAATGAGGGCTACAAGGAAAGGAAAAACACCAAAAAGTCTTGTAAGATTTAATTCTTTTGAAAACTAAAAAATAGAAAATATCCAGGTGTCTGAATCGAAATGAGATATACAGAGAAAATGACTCTGAATAGACAAACTTCTAAAGAAAACATAAGAAAGTCTTATTTTTACTGCTTTTTAAAATAATAGCATGTTAACAATAGTTTTCCAATATTTTCAAATATAAACTTCAACATATGTTTTGATTTACTCGAATTAATCTCTAAAATGATAAGAATAATGCTTTGTAATGGGCTTTTTTTATTATTCAAGCACATTAAAAAATGTTCCAGGGCTTTAGGCACTTAATCAAGCAAAGAACTGCTAAACTTGGAGGCAAATAAACATTTGGGCAACTAGACTATTATCAAGCAAATGAATACTTTAGTGCACTGAATGGTACCTCAAAGAATGCTTCTGACATGATAAAGTAATAATAGTTAATATTTATTGGGTGCTTATAATATGCCAGACCTCGTTAAATGCCTTTAAAGTATAAGCTTATTTCTTTTACACAACTCTGTGATGTAAGTACCATCTTACTTCTATTTTACATGTGTGGAAACTTAGATTGGAGAGAATATGCCCCAAGTATAAGAGCCCAGAAAGGAGAGATCCAGGAATGGAAACCAAATCATCAGTCCTAGGGGCCTATTTGATTATCCACTGGGCAACAAATCTCACATAGAGAGGCTCCTGGCTCAAGTTCATGAAGTGATGAAAAACAAATGAACAGAGAAATTCAGATTCAACGTTGTGTTCTTCTATGCAAAATAAGAGGACCTACTAGTCCTTTCTAACTCTCTTAAGTTTGCCAGAGGAGATCATGAATATTCAGTGGTTAGCACTGTAAAAAGTTCCAATTTCTAAGGAAGAATTAGAAAAGCAAATCCTCCTAAATTCCAACAGAGTAGTCTTGGTTGTTCCAAAATGAAAATTTTATACAATGCAAAAACAACAAGAACAACAACAATAAAAACCACAGTGTAGTAGTAATTAGGTCTTCAACTCTGCCCTTACTGTTGATCACATTCTGAGACGAAGTCAGTTTACATGGATGCTTCACTGACAGACCAAAGCTGGCATATTATTTTTCAACTGGTAATCTGAAGATCCTTCAATATAATCCAGTTTAATCCTCTCATTTTAAAAAGGAAGAAACCAAGATGAAAGTATTAATGTCAGGCAGTATGCTTTGTTGGTGTTAGGTGCCATTGAGGCAGGTCTGACTAAAAGCGACCATATGTACAACAGAACAAAACACTCCCAGATTCTGTTCCATGCACAGGATCTCTCTCTCTCTCTCTCTCTCTCTCTCTCTCTCTCTCTCTCTCTCTCTCTCTCTCTCTTTTATGCTGAAGCCCACTGTTGCAGACAATGTGTCAATTCATCTTGTTGAGGGTACTCCTTTTTTTCCATTGACCTGCCACCCACCCAAACATGATATCCTTCTCCAGGGATTGGTCCTTCCTGACAACATGTCTAAAGTAAGGAAGATGCAGCCTAGCCATTCTTGCTTCTGAGGAGCACTCTGGTTGCACTTCCTCTAGGATAGATCTGTTGGTTCTTTTGGCAGTCCATGGTATATTCAATATTCGTCTCCAGCACCATTATTCAAAAGTGTCAGTTCTTCTCCTGTCTCCCTTATTCAATGTCCAGCTTTCACAACCATATGATGTGACTGAAAATACTATGGGATGAGTCGGGCACATTTTTATCCTCAGTGTGACATCTTTACTTTTCAACACTTTAAAGAGGTCATTTGCAACAGCTTTTCTCAGTGCAATGTGTCTTTTGATTTCTTCACTGCTGCTTCCATGGGTGTTGATTGTAGAACCAAGTGAAACAAAATCTTGGACAATCTCAATCTTTTCTTCATTTATCATGAAAGTATATACTGACCCAGTTGTAATGATTTTTGCTTTGTTGATGTTGAAATGCAATCCATTCTCAAGGCTGTGTTCTTTGACCTTCATTAGGTAAATGTTTCAAATTCTCTTCCCTTTCAACAAGCAGAGTTGTATCATCTGTATAACAGAGGTTGTTAATGAGTCTTCCTCCAGTCCCAATGCCAATGCTTTATAAAATCAAGGTTCTTGGATTCTTTGCTCAGTATAGAGATTGAAGAGGTACAATAAAAGGATACAAGCCTGACATATACCTTTCTGAACTTTAAACCAGGTATTTCCTTGTTCTGCCTCCTGCTCCATGTATAGATTCCTCATGACTACAATTGAGATGTTTCAACAATCATGCAGCACTAAGGTGCCAACATTTTTATGCCAAGAGATTTGGAAAATAGCTACCTGGCCAACTGAATGGAAGAGATCCAGATTTGTGCCTATTCCCAAAAAAGGGGATCCAATTGAATGTAGAAACTATCAATCAATATCATTAAAATCACAGGTAAGTAAAATTTTGGTGAAGATCATTCAAAAGTGACTGAAGTGACTGAAGACAGGCAACTGAAGACAAGGAACTGCGGAAAAATCAACCTGGATTCAAAAGAGTGTGTGGAACTAGGGACATGATTGCTGATGTCAGGTGGATATTAGCTGAAAGCAGGGAATATCAGAAATATGCCTATCTATGTTTTATTGACTATGTAAAGACAGTATGCAGGAATGATTAAAACACAGGCCACCTGACAGCTCACATAAATAGAGCCACTGGAGGCAGAATGGATCCTCTCCACAATCTTGTTTCCTCTTGCTTTAAACTATAAATGCTTTATTAACTCCAAGAAAGAAAAGTAAAGAGAAAGGTTTGGGACAGAATGACATTCCACCTAAGAGGTGTTAGAAAGTTGCAAAATCTAGAGAAGAATTATCCCATTCTAATAGGCAAGGGGTAATCTTTGCCATTGTGGATATGGTAGCCTGACATGACTAGTGACTCCCTGGGGCAAGATATTTCTTAAATAAAGAGCCTTCAGAATACCTTGCCTGAGATGGGTTGCCATGGAAACAGTGGAGTCAGCAGTTGTAGTCAGTTAGTAAAAGATTTCAGCTATTTGTGTACCTTCCAAAACGTGGTTGGTACAAATTCTCAGAACAGCAGCTCTGCCTCTAAAGCATTTGACATTGACCACTGACTGTTTCAGGAGGTCACCTTTGAAATGTTCCTCCACAATCAACGATGCTAAAGCAATCTGGAAAAAAATGCTTCTGTTGCCAACTTGACCCATGATCTCACTATGGAGTTTGAAATAGCAATGCCTGTGTTAAGAGAAAACCAGCAAATCATCTCTAGCTCCACCAACACCCTGTCTACACCCTCCACCCTATAAAATTTATCTACGGGTATTTCTCAATTTCTATGTCACTGGTGGAATAGAGAGAACAAAATGTACAAAGAAGGAAAGAAGTAAAGGAGAGAAGGAAGAAAGAGGAGAGGAAAAGGAGTGATGAGTGCAGAATGACTTGCAAAACTGAAGTGCATGATACCAAGTACAAGCAAAGAAATAAGCAGTGTGAACTCTCACACGTTATTGATAGTGAACTGTTGGGAAAAAAATTAGTACTCCTAATGGATTTGAAAATCTACACAATCTATAACCTAGCATTTGTACTCCTTGGAGCAGGGTCTCAAGATGCCCTTTCATATGTAAAGCAGAATGCATAGAGAACATTCTAAGGATCCCTGGGAATAATAGAAAAAATACTGGAGACCTTACTGAATACTCTATGAACCAGCATGTATAATGTGCACAAACTAATGTTGAGTGAAAAAGTGACTCATAAAAAGATAAGTGAGTGCAGCAAGAGCGTAAAATATTCAAAATTGAACAATGCATATACAAGAGACATAATTAGAAAGAGGAATAAGAGAATCAGCAAGGCAAAATTCAGCACTGTGTTCATTTATGTTTGGAAAAGCATTTTGTATGGGTAGAATAACATAGGTACTAGTAATGTTCTCCTTGCTGCAATTAAAAACAGAATTTGAAAGGCAGGCATAGTGGCACATGACTGTAATGCCAACATTTGGCAAGCTGAGGCATGAGGATCATGAGTTCAATGACAGTTTGGGCCACAAAGTGAGACCCTCTCTCAAACAAAGAAATAAGCAACAACAATTAAAAAAAAATCTAACTGTGCATATCCCTATTGTTGTTGTTGTTGTTAAGTGCCATTGACTTATAGTGTCTGACTCATAGTGACCCTATGTACAATAAATGAAACACTCTTGTGAGTGCTTCTCTGCTATTCATAGGGTTTGCAATGGCTGATTATATTTTGGAAGTGGGTTGCCATGTTCCTCTCCCAGCATATCTCTATAGACACTTAAATTACTGCTAACTATGGTAATAAAAATCGAGTAATAGAAATGGAACAAATAAAAATTTACATGCTAGCTTATCATTATTTTTATCTTTCTTCACCACGGATATTATAGATAAATGGACATTGTTATTATCATTTATAATAAAAGTTGCTACATAGAATTCTTTTCTTTATTATGAATATCACAACATTTTAAGGTGGATTTGATTCTTTTTGAATGGCAATCAATAGAAGCTCATAAGACATATCCGAGGAAATAGCTAGAAAATGAGTTAACTGGAACTCTGCTTTGGTGAATCTGTGACCTGATTGCTCGCAACTCCTTTAAAATCTTGTGTTCTATCAGATGTTCAGGTCTTTGTATATCTTATTTCCTCCACCTGTGGTGCTCCATCAGATCATACTTTCCCTCCAGTCTTGTAGTTTTATGGATTTCAATTAATTTGGAACCCTATGAGTTATAATTATCTTTCAAATTATCATATTTAGGTCACCACCTCTAACAAGTCATTTGACTCTTTTCCATTTGTAAATATCTAAGGACTAAAAGTACTGAAGAATATGGCTTTCTTGCTGATACTTTTGTGATATTGAGGACTCCACCATTAGTCTCTCACACAAGTCTATGAGGTTGTCATGCTCTGGGAGGCTGCATGTTACTGTGATGCTGAAAGCTATGTCACCAGTATTTCAGATACCAGCAAGGCCACCCATATTGGACAGATCTCACCTGAGCTTCCAGACTAAGACAGACTAGCAAAAAGGACCCAGCAGTCCACTCCCAAAACAATTAATCATTGAAACCCCTATTAAAAGCAGAGGATAACTGTCAAATATAGTGCTGGAAAATGACCCCCCTAAACACACAGGCTGGAAGGTATTCAAGAAACGACTATGGGAGAGTTACCTCTTCAAAGTAGAGTTGACCTTAATGACGGGAATGGAATAAAGCCCTTGGGAACTCCTTTTGCTGATGTGGCACTATTCAAAATGAGAAGAAACATAGTAACTGCAACAATGGGCTCAAACACAAAAAGATGGAGTACATGACACAGTGTGGAGTAGTGTTTTATTCTGTTGTACTTAGGGTCACTATGCATTGGACATGACTAGGGGACATGACAACAACAATACCATTAGTCTTTTGGCCCTTAGCCATATATTTATTATGAGTCTAGAGAAGCAAAATTAAACTATTCATGTCACACCTTTAACTTCCATCATTATTTTTTTAAATCATTTGAATTATAAGCTTTTAGTTCCTAGGTAGTTAAGCTCAGAGCTGTGTTTGACCCTGCAGACAACAATAACAGGATCTTCAAGAAAAAAGAAATCAAAGCTCCTTAACAATGGGAACTTTCTACCTCTTCAGACTCATTTGCTATAGAACTCAAAATTTTAGCTAAACTTAAAAAAATTCCCTTACAGCAGAGCACTCTCTGACTCAGTGGATGTGACTCAGCAGGCTTGACAGCCGGATCTAGCCTTGAAACATCAGATACAATTTCCTGGAAGCTGTTGTCAAATCTATTTACAAAGCCGAGCAGAAAAGGTTTCAACAGGAACTCAATTGTGCACCTGTCTTGGGCTCTATAGAAGTGCCTTTATCTGTAGTGAGGCTGTAGAAATTACCTGGAAGAAGATGAGAGGTGAAGTGTTTACCAATGGAAATAAACTCATAGAAGGAATAATGCACTTTATTTCTTTTCTTACTCTTTCACCCCCAGTACTTCTGCACATACACAAAATCACAACGTGCACGTGCATGCACATGCACAGAGTGGGGAGGGGAAAAACCCGAGAGATTGCCATTTCATTGGAGACGTGGTTAGGTGTCAGATTAAAGCCTTTGAGGAAGTGATTATAAGAACTAGAAGAACTGGTTTTGCAATCCTCTGCTGAGGTGGAGTAAAAATGTCTGAGAGTGAGGGGAGAGTCATAAATTTGGAGAGAGGTGTGACAGGTGTGTCATACCCTTCAAGTCCACACTCCTCATTATGGTAGTAGTTGGTACTTGACTCATTCTCCCATGAAAGTGGGTGTCACTAAGGGACCTGCCTAGGAGATTTTAGGGTGAGCCTTTAATTAGGGAACTTATGACTATTTTTTGACTAGAGTTTGAGGAGCAGTAGGATTTTGGAGTATGGGAGAAAGATGGATGGAATGGCATCTCTAAGGAGGTGAAGACTTCTCCCATATTCCATTTAGGACTGCAGTCATTTCTAAATTTTTCATGTTGGTCTATGACAGGCGAGGTAAGTTAAATTGAATCATGAGCCAGATCCCCAGTTTTCTTCAAGAAATTTCTCCGAAATGTAAGGGTACCCTTACAAATGTTTATCACATGGATGGTGCTAATTAGTATCCAAACGTTTTCAAGTGGTACACAATAGGCACTTTAGCATCCTATGGCTCTTCAACTACAGATATTAGTGGCTGGTTGCCCTTGATATCTGGCTGAGAAGCAGGTGGGACTGAGACAACGCAGATGCGGCCCCTTCCCTGCTTAAGCTTTCCCCTACCTCCCCAACTCCTAGCTCAGTCACTTTCCTACATCAAACTCTTTTATGTGCTCAAAATGTTAGGAAGCAGGAAATGAGGATTCTAAATGGTTTTATTTGTTGTAGAAGTCAGTTTTGTGAGTCTGTCTAATGAGTTGAGTAATCAGCTCTTTCATGTACATTTCTTCTGATAATAAGGCATCAGCTTCCAATATTTAGTGTGATTTCTCCCAGTAGAGAAAAATAGTCATCCAATTTCCTGGTCAAATTTTTGTTATTGCTGTTGTTCAGCCACACTCAATTTCTCCAAAATAAAGACAGGAGAGGAAGACTTTTAGTAGGTTCTGAATTTATAATAATTGCTATAATAGTCAGAGCCTATAGCCATTCCACCCTGGCAATCAATCCTCTCAGATCTCAGAAGCTAAGCAGGGTTGGGCTCGGTTAGTACTTGGATGGGAGACCACCTGGGAGCATCAAGTGCTATAGGCTTGGGAGAAGGACCTGGAAGCCCACTCCCATAAGACAATAAGCTATTGAAAACCTTGTGAATAGCAGAGAAGCACTGGCAATAGTGCAGAGCATGGCAAAGTGTTGAGTAGCGTATTTTGTTGTTGTTGTATATAGGGTTGCTATGAATCGGACTCAACAGCACCTAACAACAACAACAATATAATAGTCTGGGTAAGTATGTTATGCTGCAGTCACAAACAAACTCTAAAATTTCTATGGCTTGCTTAATGCAACAAAAGACTGTCTCTTACTCAAGCAGTCTGATGTAAATGGAGCAGCACTCTTTTATCCTATAACAAAATTTTTAGTAGTTTGCTACTCAATAGAGTAACCATTAAACATGTGTTACTACTGATAACTTGAAATGTGTCTAATCTAAATTTAAATGTGCTGTGTGTATCAAATGTACACTGGATTTAGCAGACTTAGGCAAAAAAGAATGTAAAATATCTCAATAACTTTATATATTGATTATATAGTTGAAAAGATATGTTGACTGTATTGGATTAGATAAAATGTCTGACTGAATTAATTTCACCTATTTTAATGAGGCTACAAGGAAATTTAAAACTACCTATGTGACTTGCAGGCTGGGCTTTAGCTCAGTTGGTAGAGTGCAGCTCTGCTCTCTCTGAGGACCTGGGCTCCTTCCCCAGTACTGAACAAAAATGGGAGAAGGACATGTCAATCCACTCCCAAAGCAACCCTAAAACAATCAGCCACTGAAAACCCTATGAGGGTTGCAGTGAGTCAGATCTGATGCAATGGCACCTAACAACAACAACATGTGACTTGCATCATATTTCTACTGCACGGCAACACCAATCTAGGAACACATGGCCATTAAGAGACAGAGGGGGCACACCAGATCCTAACTGCCTATGCCTACAAATAACAGTACTTCTGTGCACATATCATTGTGTAAGACTTGCCCTAATGTAACCCCAAGGAAGTCTGGGATATAGGTATTTGAATTCTCAAAGTCTCTGCCACAGGATCCCTATTCTCTACTTCACAGGTTCTCATTACTCTCTTGCATCTTTTTTATTCTTATTTGCCTGTTTTGGGTTAATATTGTATTTTCTAATCTTTTATAACCTTACTTTCATATGCTGGTTGACTGTCCTTCATCTACATTCATTTCTTTGTTCAATATTTCTAAATGTGTAACTTTGTTATTTAAAAAAATACACAGAAGCAAACTAAATCGTTAGGGAAAATGTTAGATAGTTTATTATGAGAAGCAAACTATCCATATAAACATAGAAGGATAAAAAAGAGTTTGTATTTGACAGAGATTTTTTGGAGGATCTCATTAAGTCTAGTTTTAAGCAGAGGTCAATATTGTGAGAAAACATATTTTTGATCGCTACCCTTTACCTCCTATTCTCTATTGTTAGAATTCTTCCTTTCCTTTCATTCAATTCTCAGAAAAAATGCAAAAGTCCATCTTCTTTTATATAAACTAAAGGGGGGAAGTGCCTAATTTCCACCAGTGTGTTCCAATTCTAACATAATAGCCTCTTCTGCATTTTCTCCCATTGCTCTAAATTTATGTGAAACCTTCACTCTCTGAAGACTCAGGTGAATTTAGCCTAATTCCCCTTCCATGGCCTGCTACTATTAAAAACCTTCCTCCTGCTTTTTGGAAATTCTTGAAACTGCTAGAGGAAAACATAGAGAAAACACTTCAAGACAAGAACTTTCTCAATAGGACCCCAATAGCATGGGAAACAAAAGGAAAAATTGACAAATGAGATTGCATGAAATTAAAAAGCTTTTTCACAGCAAGGGACACAATTTTCAGAGTGAACAGACAATGTACAGAATGGGAGAAAGTCTTTGCCAGCTGTACATCAAACAGGAGATTAATATGTAGAATATACAAGGAGTTCAAACAATTAGACATGAATAAAGCAAACTATCCAATCAAAAAATGAACAAAAGAATTGAACAGAGACTTCTCAAAAGAAGAAATACAAATGGACAAAAGTCACATGAAAAAATGCTGAACATCTTTAGGTATCAGAGAAATGTAAATCAAAACTATTCTGATATACCGTCTTACTCCACTCAGAATGTCTACCATGAACAAAACAAATAACAACAAATAATAGCGAGAATGCAAGGAGAAAGGAACCCTTATACAGTGCTGGTGGGAATGCAGATGGGTACAGCCACTATGGAAATCAGTATGGAGGTGCCTCAAAAACTAAAAAATAGAACTATCATATGACCCAGTATCTCATTTCTAGGTATATATCCAAAGAAATATAAGTCAATATACCATAGAACTATCTGCTCATCCATGTTTATTATGGCATTATTCACAATAGCCAAGATATAGAATCAACCTCAGTGTCTGTCAACAGATGAGTGGATATGGACATTGTGATATATATGTATGTGTGCATATATATACATACATATATGATAAAATTACAGCATTGACTGGAAAAATGTACGAAACACATTTTTCTCTCATATTTGGATGTTAGACTTCAATGTATATTCATTATTAATACATATAGATCATAAAAACAGATGAGACCTAAGCAGGGAAATATAATGGACTAAAGAAAAGGGGAAGGGAGCAAGAAAAAAGGGTAAGGGGAGAAAAGAAAGGAAAAATCACATATGTTGCTCTTATGGCAAAATTGGGATTATATATACAGATGGATATACTGAAAAAAAGACATGCGAGTAAAAGACCACTGGCAAGGAGAAAGGAGATGAGGAGTGGGTTCATGAGAAGACAAGAGGGAAGTGAGTGTGAGCAATGTACAATGAAATCACTGTTAGATGCTGTTGAGTTGGTATCCAACTTATGGTGACTCTATGTACAATAGACGAAACAGTGCTTTTATGCTATTCATAGGGTTTTCAATGGCTGATTGTTGTTGGGTTTTTTATTGTTTGTTTTTATTGTTGTTGTTTGTTTTGTTTTGGGGAGTGGATTAGCAGGTCCTTCTCCTGAGTCTACAGCACCTGGTGTTCCCAGGCAGTCTCCCATCCAAAGACTAACCAGGTCCCATTCTACTTAGCTTCTGAGATCTGATGAGATGGTATGCTACAGTGGCACATCTGCAGGTGTACAAGGAAATGCATGTATGGAAATGTCACATTAAGACCCATTAAGTTCTTCATTAAAAATTACCAATAACAGGTTTTTCTTTAAAGTAACTTACAAGTTTAGAAACTGTACAGAAGATCTGAAAGAGTCATAGAGGGATGATCATGCTAACCTGAATCTTGGTAGTGCCCAGTGCAGACTGACTTCTTTTGAAGCAGAGTTCAGACCAAGGACATCCTGTTTCCAACAATCATATTGTCAATGTCTGTGACTCTCTTCTCTGTGCGAAGTGTCCTGGAAAGGTGCTCGATCCATTTTTTCTTCTACTACAAATCCATGTAGACTCATCATAAAAAACAATGTTTAGTACCTCCTTGGATATATTATTCTCTATCCAATTACAAATCCTTTATGAGTTACAAGGTACATGCTGAACTGGATAAATTTACTTTTCATACTTAATCAATTTTAGATCATGGGGGAACTTATCAAAGTCTCTAGCTTTCAGGTTTTTCATATGGTTTTTAGGTTTAACATGAGATGAATAACAGTAGAAACTGATGAAAAACTAAAACGAAATAAAGGGATTGGTAGAACTAAAGAAAGAAGGCAATTATTGTGAATAATATATTGTTGTTGTTGTTGTTAGGTGCCATGGAGTTGGTGTCTGATTTATAGTGACCCCACATACAACAGGTGAAACAGTATTGTTACTGCTTCTCTGATATTTATAGAGTTTTCAATGGCTGACTGTTTTGGGGGGAGTGGGCTACCAGGTCCTTCTCCCAAAGCCTACAGCAACTGGTGTTCCTAGGTGGTCTCCGGTCCCAGTACTAACCAGGCCAGACCCTGCTTACCTTCTGAGATCTCATGGGATCAGACTTCACAGTGGTATGGCTGCAGGCACATAATATGTTAAGAGTTGCATATTCTAGAAATCCCAGAGTTAGTGTGATAGAGTAGCAGAGGTTTGTATGATAATCCTTATTTTTATCCACTCTACTTCCTCCTTTTAAAATCTCAAATATGTAAATCTTGTATGTCTCATTTAATAAGCAGGTTTCAATGATTATTTTTTATAAGAGTTTTGAAATGGGTAAGTGATTCAGAAAAGGAAGGAAGAAAGGCACTGGGAACCATTCAGAAAATCAGATTATAGACTGAATTGACCTATTAAAAATGTTAGAAGTCATGCTACCTGCTCAAGTACAACTCCTAGATTTCTTTGGAAACATCCTGCCCCAATGCTCTACTATAGAAGCTCCCATTACAGTGCTACAGGCCTTGTTGACTCATTACTGGGGTCAGTCAGGTGTGGCACAGGTTAGGAACTGCTATTGTATCTCATTAGGTTACTGTTCTGCTCCATTATCCAATGGCCTAGGGCAGTGTGCTGTGGATAATGCTGTTCTGCAGTGCAGGGAGATCCAGAGATCTTTAAAAATTCATTAGAAGAACAGACTAGAAATTACAGT
>VMDO01027662.1:0-24944 GCA_007922755.1 Pedetes capensis | reverse complement strand
TTGCTCAGCGTATAAATTGAAGAGATAGGGTGAAAGTATACAGCCCTGACGCACACCTTTCTCAACTTTAAACCACTCAGTGTTTCCTTGTTCTATTCGAACAACTGCCTCCTGGTTCATGTACAGATTTCTCATGAGCACAATTAGGTGTTCTGGTATTCCCATTTTCCGAAGTGTTATCCATAATTTGTTGTGATTCTTTTAGGTAGGAGTTAAGAATATGTAAATAATCCATGCAGATATACTCTGTGGGACATAAGTGAGTTTAAGTAAGGATTTATTGATTGACTAACGTAATGAATTAATAAATCATTTGATTTCTGGATGATAATTTCACATTGCAAAGGAATATGTTCCATTTAATGATAATTTTTGCATGCACTTCAAGTGTGATCTTTACATAAATTCACTTTACCTATTATATTTCATGACTTGTTATCATGTTTCGAATTCTATCTTGTGCGATTCTATTCTTATGATTTCTTGTGATTCTGTGGTTTGACTAAGTATACAAAAATGTTTTGTTATTCATCCTAGAATTACAAAATGGTATCATATATAAGTGCATCAGTCACTGGCACAATTAAGGCCTAGATTCTAGAAAGTGTAGGGAACATTTTGGCTATTCAGATGAATATATGCTGAGCTACACACAAATCTAAGGGCTGGGATTTAACTCAGTTGGTAGAGCGCCACTCTGTAGTCTCTGAGGTCCTGAGTTCCATTCCCAGCACTGCACAAATAGGAGAAGGACGTGGCAATCTACTCCCAAGGCAATCCGGAAACAATCAGCCATTGATAACACTATGAGGGTTGCTGAGTCAGACACAACATGACAGCACCTAACAACATACAAATCTATACATTTTCTTAATGTCATTAGAAAGATAAATTCTTGCTTTAGCATCTGTATTATCTTCCTTGTAGTCCTTTTTATCATTCTAAAATACTACATCTACTATGAAGCAGAGCATAGTATGAAATGCAACAGGAATACAAGGGCAGTGGATATTGTGTGGACTGATGGCAGATATGTTATTGGGATTACCCAGATACTTTCCTGTCTGTGGGAGGTTAGGCTCTATGTTAGGCCCATTTCTTGTGTCCTGGCTTCACCCCCTGCTTAGCAGCAGTGCTATCTCTTTTTTCATTGGTTCTTTCATTTTCTTTCTCATAATAGAAGGCCTGCCTCAGTTTCCTTATTTCATCCTTTACTGGGGAAAGCTCTAACCAGAAGAAATATATCATTTTTGAAATTGTTCAAAATGTTCTTTTTAGAAAGATACAATTAATTTTGTATTCCTCCTTGTAGCCTGAATCCAGTTTGTTTTCAGTTTAGCTAATGTCTGTTTATACATTTGTTATTTATCAGTAAAAGATGAGATGACTTCTGTAAATTTAAATCTGTTTCACTTCTTTAAATGTCCCAATTTAAAGGAGGCATAGGCAATTATGGCTGATGCTCTAAGAGTCATCTTTTCAGAATATAGTATGGTGTTTTTTATATCTGACTACATCAGCAATTTATTACACCATGAAGAAAATTCTGTGGTTTGTTTAGGAAGTATTTTCTACTGCCAGTGACTATAAAATTCACATTGTTAACGACACAATTTCAGTGTGCCGTGTACTGTGTTTTCGAAAATAAGTGAGAGAAGCCAGGTGTGGCAGTGCACACCTGTATTCCCAGAGACCCAGGAGGCAGAGGCAGGAGGTTTGAGGCCAGACACAGTCTGTGTAACTTAGACCGTCTCAAAAATAAAAATAAAAAATAAAATTAAAAAAAGGCCTATCCACTCCAGAGTCAATCCCGAAAGACAATCAGCCATTGAAAATCCTATGAATAGCAGAGAAGGACTAACAATACTGTTTTGCCTGTTGTACGTAGGATCAGACACTGACTAGACGGCACCTAATAACAACAACTTTAGAACCTTAAATAAGGTTAAAATGAATAAGTGGGCAATAATATTAAGTATTTATATATACTACTAAATGACTAGTCATTTCATTTTTCTATTTATTTATTTATTTATTTATTTATTTATTTAGGGTACCTGGGACGTGAACACAGGACATCACACATATGTTTTGCAAGTGCACTACCACTGGCCTGCACCCCTACCCCATGTTTTATTTTGAGTCAAGGTCTCGCTAATTATACAAGTTGCCTTTGGCCTTACACTCAGGATCCTCCTGCCTCCACCTCCTGAGTCACTGGGATGATGGTATGCACCACCTCACCTGGCTGCCTAGTCACTTTTCTGAGAATGTTGCTAGTGTTGACTCATTTACTCCTCACAACAGCACTATGAGATGATGATGGTATTAGGGGTTATGGAGTTGAGTTCAACTCATAGGGTTTTCAATGGCTGATTGTTTCAGGATTGCTTCAGATGTGGATTGCCAAGTCCTTCTCCCATGTTTGAGGTGCTGTGGATCAAACCCCAGCATGGCACTCTACCAACTAAACCCCAGCCTGCACTATGAGATAGGAGGCATTATTATTCCTGTTTTACAGATGAGAAAGTCAGGGCAGAGAAAAGTGAAGGCCTTATATTGCATGATCTGCACGATGATTATGGTAAATTGTAAGAAAACTTTTCTTGAGCTCAATTATGAACCAAATATTAAGTATATAAATATATGAGTTTTCTGACTATTCTGCCAATGTCAATTAGAAACCAAATATCAGATGTCTTTGTTGTTCTTTGTAGACTGCCTTGTAAGAATGGCTAGCTATTAGAGGTAGTTTGGGAGTTTTTGAGATGTGGTAATGGTGACTACAAATGATACTAAAATATCAAAGTCATGGATGCTTTTGTTTCCCCTAAAGTATTACTTTGTAAATTTTATAAGACCTTAACTATAACATACAGCTTTGTTATCAGTGCAAAGGAACAATATGAGAAACTTTCAAAGTTACTTCACAACATGGAAAAATTGTACCAAAGTGTCATGGGATATTATGCCATCGATGTGAAGAAGGTGTCTGTTGAAGATTTTTTTACTGATTTGAATAACTTCAGAACTACATTCATGGTATGGCAAAAATTTTAACTTATTTTTAGGTATTTTTAATTTATACTTTCTCACCTGTTATTTCTTTTATTTCATTACTTCATTCTTGTCCACAGTGAAACCTACCTTTTCTGATGTTGAAAATTAGCTTTAGAAATTTCAGATTTTAAATCTATTGAAAAATGTGTTCTCTCTCTCTCTCTTTTTTTTTTTCCCCTTGCCTTTCCAGCATTAAGCTGTAATCAGAAATTTTGACTGAAAAAGTGACAAATTCTGAAGTTTTTCATAAAGACTCCCTCCTGGCTGATTACAGAGGACTTATATAATAAGTTTTTGGCTATGAATTTGTTTCTTTATACTTAAGATTGATTTGTATTTTTGTGGTATAATTCTACCAAATTCCATGCAGCTCTTATGAAGCTTTTTTTTTTCTCTTTTTTTAATGCATTGTACAATAAGCTACCTGAGATTTTCCTTTGAATAGATTTTATATTCCTAGGGTTTCCTTTAGATACTTTAATAGGGAGGTCAGGTCTTTGATGTAGAATCCTTTCATTTAGGCATTAAAAAGATCTTTTGAAAAGTATTAGCTGATTAGATGGGGGAATAAGCCGCACACACATATTAAAGTAAGAAGGCATTGTTGCCTCCCTAGGGAAACTGGTGATACAGTTCTACAAGGAAAAAAATGTTATTCTTAATAAATGGGTAAGTCATTTCTACATTTCAGTAAATGTTTGTGAGGATTAAAAAGTTTTGAGGTGTAAAGAAAAAGAAGATTGAATTTAAAGAGCTGGTTCTTTTTAATCTCAGGAAAACTTTATTGCTAACTTTATTAACATGGTTCTCATGACTTTGGAATGATTAGTAAAATCCCCATTTTAAAGGAAAACTGTTGTTGTTGTTGTTAGGTGCCGTCGAGTCAATATCCAACTCATAGCGACCCTCATAGGGTTTTCAATGGCTGAGTGCTTCGGGATTGCCTTGGGAGTGGATTGCCAGGTCCTTCTCCCATTTTTACGGTGCTGGGAATTGAACTTGGGGCCTCAGAGACTGCAGCGCAGAGCTCTACCCACTGAGCTAAATCCCAGCCCAGGAAAACTAGTTTACCATAAACACACATTTTCTTACACCTCTAATTTATTTTCTTCACAAATCCAAACTGATTATTCAAATTGTTTTTTTTTTTTTACTAACACATAAATTTGTTTAATCTGTTTATTATTTTCCTCTCTGTGTCATATTCTGCACAATGTGTTATTTACATTGTATGTTTTGTGAGGCAACATGGTCTGGTGGAAGTAGTTCAAAGCCTTTTCAGTCTGAGAGAGCTAGATTTGGATCCCATAGTAGTCATGTGACTGTGAACACTTGTTCAAACTTTCTAAGCATCAGTTTCCATATTTGTTAAAGAAGAAAAAAAGTAATGATAATTCCTTGCTTATAAAAGTAAGATGCTGGAGTTTAGCTAGTTGGTAGAGCACTGCTCTCCACTATCCAAGGACCTGAGTTCAATGCCTAGCACCACAAAAATGGGAGAAGGCTGTGGCAATCCATTCCTGAAGCAATGCCAAAACAATCAGCCAATGAAAACTCTGAGGGTTGCTATGAGTCTGACCCAATTCAATGACACTTAACAATAATGAGTGTATAAGAATTAAATGAGATAATATATTAGAATGTATATCATTTATTCTGACACAGCACAGTTGGTCAATAAATTATTATGTGGAAAAGGGTTAATTCAGAAGAGTAGGGTGCTGCCGGGTGCGGTGGCGCACACCTGTAATCCCAGCGGCTCAGGAGGCAGAGGCAGTAGGATCACAAGTTCGAGACCAGAGGCAGTCTGCGTAACTTAGTGAGACCCTGTCTCAAAAAAAAAAAAAAAAAAAAAAGTAAAAAATGGGCTGAGGGTGCAGCTCAGTGGTCCAGCACTTGCAACTTGCAGAGTATGCAAGCCTGAGGCCCTGGGTTCAACCCCCAGTACCACAAAAAAAAAAAAAAAAAAAAAAGAGTAGGGTGCTCAATACCCATCATATGTCAAAGAAAGGACTGACTCCTGAGAGATCACCTCTAAGCCCTGGGAATATTCTGTCTGATGAAAGGGTGTCCTTATATACCTAGACCCTTGGGTCAACCTGGATCGATTATGCAAACAGTACGATTTATGGTTAACACCCATTTTTGTTCACTTGGTACTCTGGGCCATACTGTGTTTGTCTGGCTTTGGGGGGGACATAGAACTTGAGTAGCTTAGATCCGTCAAGTAGGCAATCTATTAACAAACTTGCCGTTAAATTTCTGGTGATCTTCTTGGGCTGACGATATACTTGTACCTGTAATTGTACTTGTTATCACTTGCGAAATTATCCTGGGATAATAATCCACTGTTTGACTCCACCGGGAGAGGACAACTACAAGCTTGTGCCTGGTTTATCCTTGACTTAGCCTTATGCAACTTTTACTTTTCTTGATTTGCATCTGTAATGTTTGACTGTAACAAACCATAACTGTGAATGTCATGACTTTTCTGGGTTCTTTGGGCCCTAGCAAATCATCAAACCTGAGGGTGGACTTTGGGACCTGACAGTGATACAAAGAAAATATAAAATGTACATATGAAATAATACTCAATCACACCGTATTTTCTATGAACCAAGCATTCTTCTAAATGCCTTACAAATGTAATTTCAGTCAATCATCACAGTAATTCCACAATTTTTCATTGTTACCATCCCTCTGTAGCAGATGGAAAAACTGAGGCAGAGATAGAACAAAGTACGCTCAATGTCATACTGCTGTAAAATTATAGAACTAGAACTTGAACCCATAGTCTTCCACCAGAGCCTGCACTCTTCACACCATCATGCCCACTCTTGTGTTCTATAGTCTGTGTTCCATAAGAGCACTGTCATTTGGGCAATTTCTTAATGACACCAAAGCAATATCGCTTGTAAGAAATTGAGTTTAAGGTTCAGATCCAGGTTTAATTCTAAATTTTCCCAAGGTCTAAAGGATTAGAGGGCTTTGGGACATTCTGTGGGTACCTTGGCACTTCTGTTACCAAGCAGATTATAGGGAAAAATAATTTGAGTAAGAAAAGGGTACAAAATAATGGGTAGCAGAATAACTGCTCTGATTTGCATATTTGAGAGTTCTCCTGGGTCCTAGAAGTCACTGCTATCTACACGTTCATATACTCACTACACTAAGTAATTGTTATTGCTAAATTCAAAACCTTTTAAAAATTGAAATAATTGGAGGTAGTTTTCTTCAGAATAAAAATAAGCATAAAGAACACTGGAGAGGAAATGGTTATACAGTGGTGGTGAGATTTCATGCCCATATTTTATTCATTCTTTTCCTGTTTTTATATTTTTTTAATTGGGTAAATACCATGTTTCTTAAATTTTGAACAAACTGTATCTTTAATATTGGAAGATGGACCTGGCAACCCATTCCCCCCCAAAAAAAATCAGCCATCAAAAGCCCTATGAATAGCAGAGAAGCACTAACAATAGTGTTTTGACTATTGTATGAAGGGTTGCTGTGAGTCAGACACTGACTGGATGGCACCCAACAACAACATCTTTAATAAGACCAGAGTGTTAATACTGGCACAAACTGCTGATGAATATCTGGTCAGAATCTTTTGATTTCTTACCAGGTTGCTGTTTAATTCTATATTATTCAACTATGGAATCCAAGCTTAATTGAATAAGTCAATATGAAAACATTAGGCCAGTAACTAGATACAGAATTTTAACATATTAAATGTCTCTTCTAGATACTCATGTTAATATGATAGGCAAAAATGTTTGTTTTCAGCCCGACATGGTGGTACATATTTATAATTTCAGCACCTAGGAGGCTTGGGCAGGAGGATTATGAGTTCAAGGCCAATCTAAGCTATATACTGAGTTCCAGGACAGTCTGGGATATATAGAAAGACCCTGTCTCAATAAAAAGAAAACATAAAGAAAAAAAGAAAAGTACACTTGAAAAATACTGTTTAAACTAGAATGTTTTCATTGTTATTTTACCCCCTGGAATTTAGGTGTTCTGGTCAGGAATGAACAAGTTTTAATTTGTATTTCATGAAGAGGGATGGGACAACATCCTTAGTATTCTGCTTAGTATCTGATTTCCATGTAATGTTTTCTCTCCATATCAGACCACTCTACATACTATTTCCTATGCTGGGGTGCTTCATTTGTATTTGCCTACCTAATAATTACTCTTGGGCACCTAACAACAACAAAATCTAAATTAATATACTCATCCTTCTGATTTCTGCTCAGACTTTGCTTCCTTTAGTAAGGGCTTTGTCTTCTATACCCTTGTGTCTTTATTGCAATTCTTGGCATATAATAGATAAATTGGTTGAGTTGCAGATGACCAATGGGCAACATGTTTTAATAGCTAATACATAAAGAACCAACCATGTGCCAGGTTCTGTATTCACTCATTTATTCCTTGGCATAACCAGATGTGGTATATGTACTGCCATTTTACAAATGAGATGACTGAGGCATAGAGATCCGGACTCGCCCATCATTACACAGGTAACAAGGAGCGGGGATGCTAACCCAGGCTCTGACTCCATAGTCTACACCATACATGGCTGAACTATCTTAACTCTTATTAACTGTATAACTGTTTCAAACAGGACTGACTTGAAAGCTAACCTCACCCCCAAAATAAATATTGTTGCCATTTTTATTTGGAATAGTAATGTAATTCTAAATATTCAAAAATAATTCTACTTTAGGATAGCATTGGAATTTAAACTGAAGGTGTTCAAGGCTATCTATTAAAAGCCCTTTACTATACCTTTGGCTAACCTACACAATCTCTCCTGAGTATTACTAAGATCTCACAACTAATTTGTATTGATATAGCTCTTCAGGTTCTTTGTTGTTGCTGTTGTTCCAGAAGAGCCTTGTTACAATAGCTAAAGAGGCAACATCTGTTCCAAACTGCTGCCTCAAGCCATGTAGACCAAAAGGGGAAATTTCAAAATCTTGTAGCTTCTCTGAAGAACAGCTGCTCATTTTGAGAGCAATTTAACTTACCCCACTTCTTCTTGAGAATTCTCAACTACAAATTAACTTTATGTTGTGTTTTTTTCTTTAATCTATGATATGTAGTATGCTTATTAGGAATGGTTCTACTTAGAACTACTGGTCCACTTCCCTAGAAATGCAGACTAAATGTGCATCACAATTTTGTTCAGCTCTCTTTTTGTTATCATCATCAACAGGACAAAACCAAAAACAAAGGCCATGGATTGAGTACTTGCATCTTGCTAGACTCCAGGCTAGGTGCTTTACAAGTAGTGATCCACATAATCTTCAGAATGTTTTGGGAGGCAGAGCACAATGCAAGTCAGTTAACTGTGAGGTGAGGAAAAAGGTGCTCCCAAGTTCTGAACAGATGCCTGCCTGACTACAAAGTGGGTGCTTTTAACAGCTCCAAGCACATGGCTTCTGAGGGTTCACAAGAAAATTCAAAGTTGTTTTTAAGGGTGTTTTTGGTAACTTACTGGGGAGTATCAGCACAAGGTGTACTTTATTGTCTTGGTCTTTGGTATAATGACTTTCTGTTTACATTGATCTGTTCATGATGGAAAATTGTTTTCAGGGCTGCATTAATTTCAAAGCATAAAATGTTCTCTTTTAAAATTAGAGGACTATTAACATGAAGCCTGGTTATTGGAGTGAGGGAAATGTGAAGGCTGTTCAGTTAGGACCTTTCTGTAACAGAGTTTATTTCAGACAGGACTTGTGGGAGCATAACGTATCGATTGGGGAGTACTTAGTGCCATGCCTCACCTCACACTATAAGCTTAGCAAAGCAGTGGCCTACCAGACGTTAGGCTTTATACCCAGTGATGTTTATGCTTTAGCCTCATGATATTGTGTAACAATGGTCATCATTTTATATTTTAACGGATTTTAGGCTCACTCATCATGTCATGGGAGAAGGACATGGCAATCTACTCCCAAAGTAATCCCAAAACAATCAGCCATTGAAAATCCTGAGGGTTGCTATGAGTCAGACCTGACTCAATAGCACCTAACAACAACAACAACAACGTATCATGTCATTCCCAATCTACCTGTTATTAATAGATGATATCAGGCTTTTATAGGATGCACTGAGCTCATTATAGAATTTTGGGGGAGCTGGGTGTTATGGCGCACACTGTAAACCCAGCGACTCAGGAGGCTGAGGCAGAAGGATTATGAGTTCAAAGCCAGAGGCAGCCTGCCTAACTTAGCAAGACCCTGTCTCAAGATAAAAAATCACAAAAGAGGCTGAGGGAACTGCTCATTAGTAGAGCACTGGCAAAGTATGCATGAGGCCCAGGGCTCAGGTCCCCAGTACCGGAAAAAAAAAAAAAAAAAAGTTTGTTGGATCTTGCTAGCTACTTCCTGTACTTCTATATCTTATTAAGTAGCCTTAATGTGTTCAGATTTGTTCTTTGAGTTTAAACCTAATTTCTCTCTCTGTCATTGGTCACTGTGGCCTTAAAGCATAATGTATTCCAGTGCTACTTCCCTATTGTAGTAAAGGTTTTGCAGTAACTACTTTTATTCACATAGCCTGAATTATATAATTTTTTCTTTAATACTCTCATCCTCCTGTTGATTCTGCTGGGTTTTTTTAGCAATGAAAATTCTTTTGCTCTTCTTTTTCAGTAGCTGAAATTATTAGTAAAGTAGAATACTCTTAGCTCCTTAAGACAATTTCATCTGACACCTTATTTGTTTTCTTAGCATCTATTTTAGAGATTTCTATCTTAGAGATAGAAAGCATTATCTCTAATGTTTCACTTCTCTGGGCCTATTTGTAATTTGTCCCCTGTTTTAAAAGAAATTTTCTAACAAATTATATTTATCATAAATGTATATTTGGGTGTCATGGTCCATGCCTTTAATCCTAGTGACTCATGAGGATGATGCAGAAGAATCACAGGTTGGAGGCCAGAGGCAGCCTATAAAATTTAGTGAGACTCTGTCTCAAAAAGACAAAAAAAGAAAAGAAAAGAAAAGGGAGGGGAGACGGGGGCGTGTAACTACTGCATGTTTTACTGCCCTGTAGACCCTCTGAGTTTGCAGTTGCAAATATTCCCACATGGAGAACTTTTTGACTTGTGTTCATTTTTGTTTGAGCCTGTGAACATTTTCTTGGATGCCCCTAGACATTCTTTCTTGTTAGTAATTTCTAGGACTCTGAGTACCTGTAAACACTATTTTGGGGTAAGGATTTAGAGGTCAGCAAAAAGCAACCCTTGCCTTGAAAAAGGTTACTATTACAAATTTGGGGAATACTATATTGTTCTTTTTTTTTTCTTATTTTTTGAAAGAATTTATGAAGGGATATTAACAATCTTCCAGAATGGGGAAGGAAGAATAGAACCATATTGTAGAGTTACATGGACCAAAACAATGCTCAATCACACTTCTCTCACTAAAAGTCTCTGACACCACTGTTCAGTACCTGCTCCATTTGAGACTGGATAATAGGAGTCCCACCAGTCCCATCTTTGAGGTAATGGTCTAAGTCAAGAGTCAGCAAACTTACAGGCTGTCCCCTTCTTCTTGAAAATAAAGTTTCATTAGAGCTCGGTCATATTCATTAGTTTACATACCTAACAACAACATGGTTGCTTTTGGCAGCAATAAAAGGGTTGAATAGTTGAGATAAAGGCTGGGATTTAGCTCAGTTGGTAGAGCGCTGTGCTGCAGTCTCTGAGGACCCGAGTCCAATTCCCAGCACCACAAAAATGGGAGAAGGGCCTGGCAATCCACTCCCAAGGCAATCCCAAAACAGTCAGCCATTGAAAAACCCTATGAGGGTCGCTATGAGTCGGATACAGACTCGAGGGCACCTAACAACAACAACAACAAAGTTGAGA
This sequence comes from Pedetes capensis, assembly GCA_007922755.1. NCBI lineage: Eukaryota > Metazoa > Chordata > Mammalia > Rodentia > Pedetidae > Pedetes > Pedetes capensis. Next base: position 13,999 of record VMDO01027662.1, on the reverse strand, counting down.
TAAAGTGAATCCCTATGGCCCTTAAATCTGAAGTATTTACCATCTGGCCTTATAGAGAAAAAGTTTGTCGGACTATGGTCTAGATAGTATATGTACATGGATCTAGATATATGTGCCAAACTTTCCATCTTCTCTTTTCCCTCCCTCCCTCCCTCCCTCTCTTCTCTTCTCTTCTTTCTTTTTCTTTTCTTTTCTCTTCTTTTCCTCTTTCTTTTCTCTTCCCCTTCCCTTCCCTTCCATTGTTTTGCACCTCTTGTTGTTGTTAGGTGCCATTGAGTTGGTATCCGACTCATAGCGACCCTCATAGAGTTTTCAATGGCTGACTGTTTCGGAATTGCCTTGGGAGTGGATTGCCAGGTCCTTCTCCCATTTTTGCGGTGCTGGGAATTGAACTCGGGTCCTCAGAGACTGCAGTGCAGAGCTCTACCAACTGAGCTAAATCCCAACCCCTTTGCACCTCTAGCCCCTTTTTAATTTTTTCAGTTAGAGGCAGGTTCTCAATCAATTGTGCCAGCTGCTTCTGGCCCTAAACCTGAAATTCTCCTGCCTTAGCCTGTCTAGTTTCTGCGACTATAGGCATGCAATATGGTGCCCAGCTCATAGTTATTTTTTTCAGGCCACAAAACCCTGTCTGTTTCTCCCTAATCCCTCTCTCTCTCTCTCTCTCTCTCACACACACACACACACACACACACACACACACAAACACACACATACATATATATGTGTGTATATATATCTGGATATACATATGTGCATATATCTATATATTTATATTCCTATATAACTCCCATTTGAATTATATGTGATGACAACCAAAGTGATAAAAGGACTTCTTCATATCTTAAGTGCCTGATGAATGTTTCCCATGTTAGGACCACACATTTGTTTTCAATAGTGATAATTTGCTGTTTGTCTCACTAGTGGACAAACAGCAATGTCTCAGAACAGACTCAGAGCACCTTGGGTTGAGTCCTGAGTCTGAAGATTATTAGTGATATGACTGTGACAAGTTACTTATACTTACTGAGCCTCAGTTACTTCTTAGTAATAGTGTTTCTTATGGGTATTATATTTTGCAGATTAAATGACCTAATGTGCATATACCCTCACAACAAATTAGCTGTGCATAAGTAATAGAAGTATAGTAATTTTTTCTTTTCTATTTCCTTATACCACGAATGATATTTTAAGTTTTTCTTGTTCATTATGTGCTTCCTCTTTCCCTATACAGTATTATGAACTGAATAAATACTATTTCTCATGTTTAGCACAGTCTTTAGATTATTTCTACAATTTTGTTTCACCCAGTTAAAGAATCATCATTCATGGTATTTGCAGACTTTATGTTGATTTTTGGTTTATAAAATAAATATATGTAGTGAACAAATATGAAAATCAGTTATAACTCATTTCATCTTGCCTCGTCTGTTGATCAAATACTATTTGTTATTCTACTGAATTCTCAGAGTAAAGTACTGAATTACTCTCCCCCAAAATGAAATCATCCAGCGAGAGGGTATTTTTGGTGTAAAATATTTTCGACTACTCTTTGTCTAGAACAAAACTTATTTTGCCAAATCATTTAAATTATACAAATTTGATGCTTGTCAACTCTGAATGCCATTTGTGCTGACTACTGGGTGTCCGACTAGACAATAACAGAAATGTCAAAGCACTTAGCATTTCCTGCATGCTTCTTAAATCTTGTAGATTGATTCATTTTCTGTTGTCAGAGGCAAGAAAATCATGTACAAGTCCTATGGTGGGGTGTTGAGCCAGCTTCTGAAATTATAATAGGAAGAATCTTTTATCCATGCTTATTTCACTGGGCTTACAATTTGAAAATAGTATTTGGAGTCTTTTCACATAGGGCGTATGTCTTCATTAGCACCTTTGTTATTCTGAGATCATACTTAAAGCTATAAGGCTTCAAACCTAGAAGCAAATATTCTAACTATAGGATTGTTTTCTTTTTATCCTTTTGTATCTATCTATTGTTTTTCCATTTTATTTTTTTCCTTTATTTATAAATGTTGTTGAGGATATGTATTTAAAGAATTCAGTCCCAAGTGCTTAATATGTGAGTTTGCAACTTTGAAAATATTTCTGATAATCTCCTAATCATTCCTCTGTAGGCTTTTCACAGTAAAAACATACCGAAAGTAATTGACTTAATTTTTCTCTTTATTGATAAAATTTATTCTTAGTATGCATTGCTCAGTTGGATAATTTGACTGACAGGTTCTGTATGATTGAATGACTGATAATTTGTATTTGCCTTTTAAATTTTAAGAATTTTCTTTTTGGTTCACCGAAATAGTGTAGCAAAAAGTAAAGAATTATTCTAATACAATGATGAGAACAACATACATAATCATAACATTTATTAGCCCATATAACTGAAGAGATGACACCAGAAACTAAGATATCACAAACAAAACTGAGTAAAATGACATCTCTTTTGTAGATCAGAAATAGTCATTTCTTCCACAGTATGCACACACATAAACAAAACAATGGTGACAAAAGAGTGGAAAAGAAGGTATCCACACTATAACTAACTTTTCAGTTGTGTTTTAAACATAACCAGGTTCACAGGAGACATTGTGAGGCTTTAGTTGGATATTTCCCTCACAGCTGAGATTAGCAGTAGCTAACAAAAACAAAGGGCTGGGGTTTAGCTCAGTTGGTAGAGTGCTGCTCCACACTGTTTGGGGACCTGGGTTCAATCCCCAGCACTGTGAAAATGGGAGAAGGATGTTAAAATCCACACTTAAAGCAGTCTCAAAACAATCAGCCACAGAAAACACCTAACTACAAAAGGAAAAACTGCCTTATCACTAAGCCTACCTTTGAGCACTACATGGCCGCTGCTTGGGGCATGGGTGTATTTTTCTTTGGAAAATAAAAGGAATATTTTTATACACAAAGAACACACTATGGAAGCCAAATTATATTTTGGGAAATCTTAATTATGAACATTTCTTATTTAAGTACAAGTTGAAGTATTTTACAAAGTGAAAAAATTGCAAACAAATTCATAATGAAGTTATGAAGGGTCAGTAAAGTTACCAATGCATTAATTTTTTCATCTAAGACTGACTGCAGACAAAAGAGCAACTTGAAACTGAGATGGTTTAATCATCAGCACCTGCACATCCTTTGTAGTTTGCCTCTGAAAGAATAGTTTCCTATTTTCATAAGTATGATAGTTTAACTAATAACACCTTGTACTGAATGGTAAGATGATGAATTGTTTCTGCCAGAACATAACATTTCATGCTTCCTATTCTCACTGATAGCATTTTTTAAATTGCATTTGGTAATCCTAGAAAAAAATAGTTTGATTAATTTTACTGCCTATCATTCTAGATTGCTTTATAATACATTTACTTGGTAGATGTTTTTAAGAGTAAACTTAATTTCCACATTTTCCTTTTTGCATTTTCAGAAGTTTTTATATTTAGTTGCAACAGAAAATAATTTTGATGGAAAACTTACAAGTAAACCATATACTTTTTGTATTCCTAAAGATTTCTGTAAATAGTATTAAGGAATATATTTTCTCGTTATATTATAAGAAAATGTGTAAGAACACAAGATTGCATTTTTAAGGATTTTTTCCCAAATTAAAATATCTTCTATTCATTTCTAAAGATGAGGTCATAAGGAGTTTCTAAAAAAGTGGTCATTAAGTATGATTGCACATTGTCTGTACTCAATGGTAAACAGACTTCAAGCAAGATGTTGGTGGGAATGTATTGGAGTCATATGTATTTGTCCACTTAAAGAAAATTAGCCTTGTTTTCATAGTTCCTAATACCACCTCCCCTGAAAGCATGACTGTTTAAGTTGAATTTGTCTAATCTCACTTTAAAGACCTCAGACAAAATTTGAATAGTTAGGCCAAAAAGGATTGAGTTTAGTGAAACCCATACTAAAGAGATACCAGGCTTACATAGATGGAGTAAACATTAATTTTGAAAGAACTATAACTCTGAACAGAAAGACATTTATAAAAAATGTCTTGTAAAATAATGATTCACAGGAATATGCAGTATATTATGATATCTTTAAATATGTTGAGATGAATAGATGATGTTATTTAAATGGACTATGTTAGAAATAAAAATGAAGTACAATAAAAACTCAAGATCTATGGTTGTCTACCAGTGTTTAATCCTTCCACTTTTATATTTTATTTTATTACAGTTTTTTCCTTATAAGACTGATAAATCCCTCAAGTAGAGGCATGTTTTGGATATAGACTATTTCTTAAGCTTTTTTGGAAAAGAGGTAAACATAAATTGATGTTTTAAATTTTTCTTTGGGGAAAAAAATAAAACAACTCTTAATTATATCATTGAGCAATGTTTTAAGTTAAATATCAGGAATTTCTAATTTCAAGTGAAAGCAATACTTGGGGGAGAAACACGAGAAACTAACTTTCTTTTCCAGAATAAAATCTCAAAAGACATATTAGATTTGGTAATAGTAAAAACAATGTGCATATGTATGTAAATTAAGTCCTTAGAGGTATAATAGCTAGACTTGAGGTTGAGAACTACATCTTGCTTTCCATATTTAACTCATCACTATGCCTTCTCTGCCAAGTAATCCAGCCTGTATTGGATGCCTCCTCTTAACTCCCAGTCAACTTAGTGCACCAACGTATTCCAACATCTCTGAATAGAAAGCATTTATATTCTCATGGGAACTATGAAAATTGCATCCCTCCTATGCTTGATAGAAGGATGAATATAAGCTAGAAAGTGCCTCTTTCTTGAATTGTTGCTGGATAAATGTGTTTAAGACACTTGATTAATAATACTGTAATAATGAAAATAATGCCTGCAGCTGTAGCCCTGTGGCATCTGATCCCATCAGATCTTGGAAGCTAAGCAGGGTCAGGCCTGGTTAGTACCTGGATGGGACACCGCCTGGGAACACCAGAAGTGGTAGGCTTGGGAGAAGGACCTGGCAACCCCCTTCCAAAAATGATCTGCCATTGAAAACCCTATGAACAGCAGAGAAACACTGACAATAGTGTTTCCCCTGTTGTACAGAGGGTCGTTATGAATCGGATACCGACTCAACGGCACCTAACAACAACAACAACAACAATGAAAATAATATTTAAATTTAGTGATATAGTAATGAACTAATATTTTTTTACACTTATATGAGGCTTCCTTTTATTATGTGCCAGAAAATCACTCATGTCATAAAAATGAAATAGCTCATTTAATTTCTTAAAATATCCATATATTAGGTATATGTTTTATACATTTTACATAAAGAAAACTGAGGCACAGCAAACCAATTCTTTAGTGCTAGTTATTGAATCCAAAACAATATGACTTTAGACTTCCACCTCCTTACTATTAGATTGTCTTCCTAGTATACAGCAGTCAGCTCAGATTTTTAAATTAATTTCTAAAAGGACTGAAATGTCATATTTTATTTTCAAAGACATCATTGACTTTCAGTTTACGCTTTTGAGTGCTTTGCTCAGGACTGATTTTAAATGACTGTCCAATTACATTTGCTTACCTTTGGATCCTAAAGCACATGTATATGTATAAGGTATCCAGAAATACATACAGTGTATAAGAATTGCCAAATCATACAAAAGTGTTTAAGAAATGAGATCTCTTTGTTTAGCCTTATAAAAGAAAACAGTTTTGGGGACTTTGCATATCAGGATTTTGTTTAGTAAGGACTCTTAAAGATCCATCCCACCATAATACAAGAAACTATTTTAAGATTTAACAAACTTTTTAAATGAATAAATTTGTAATGTGCTTCTGGTTTTTTGAGATAAATTTTTGCTATGTACCCTAGGCTAGCCTTGAACTCCTGATCTTCCTCCCACAGCCTCCCAAGTGCTGGGACTATAGGTATGTGCTACCATGTCTGGCTCCAAAAAAGCTCTTTTAAAACATGACTGTTTTGTGGGGGGGAAGCAAGAAATACCTAAGGGCAAAAGTGTAAAAAAATAAAAGCTGAAATCTGAATGTCAAGTGTAGGCAAACAAAAGGAGAAGCCAAGCTTGCCTTAGAATATGAAAACAGAGACCACGGCTTGGTCCACAGTGAGTACACAGAACAAAACTTTTACAAACAACCCGGGGCAAGAGGAAATCAAACTTATCCATGTTAGAAATTTATAGGAGCAAACTGAAACCTCTATCTTGGAAGACAACTTAGAGTTTATGTCCTCAAGACTCTCACAAATAAGCTCAATAAAATAAGAGCACTCCTGCAATTTCAATCACTAAACAAGGAATTGTGTGATGAAATGACTAGAGAAAATAAAACAATAGATACAGACCCCTAAGACTCTAAGTATGGGGTAAGTAACAACATGTGAAATGTTTAAGGAAATATGAGCTTTTTTCCATAAGAAAAAATTAGAAATGAGAGTCCACCAAAAATGACCAGTTTTGAAAGAGAACCGAACAAGACTGAGTACCTTGGCACAAATCTATAATCCCTGAAGTTTGGGAGGGGAAGGTAGCCTGCATAATTTTGCAAGGTCTTCTCGCAAAATAAAAAGTAACAAATAGGCTAGGGTGCATCAGTGATAAAGCACTTGCTGAGCATGTGTGAGGCACCAAATTCAGTCCCTTTGTACCATAAGAAAAAAAAAAGTTCATGGAAACAGAAGCATGATGATTGAAAATAAATACTTAGTGGATTAAAAAGCAGATTATACTCAATGAAGGAAAGAAAAAAAATTGTCCAGTATGCAATCCAGGGAGAAAATATGGTTAGAAGTATAAAATTGTTAAGGAACATGTAAAACAGGACGAGAGGACTGTTCCCATTGTATTATGAAAGTCTTAAAGGTTTGACTCAACAGAATGAATGATGATCCTCAAAATGAGCACTAAAAATCCTCCACATCAAGAATGTACAAAATAGGAAGTACAACCTAAACCAAACCAGATAAAGTGAAACTTACTTTTAAAAAATTATAAGTGAAACTACAGAAAAATCTTTAAAATATCTTTAAAAACCACCAGAGAGAAAGGAGATAACCTCCCCAACACAATGATAGAGAGATACCACTTCTCATCAGCAAGTGGCAGTCAGATGAAAATGAAGTATCTTAACACAAGAAGGAAAAATAATTGATCTTCCAATTTGGGGTACCCTGCAAAACCTAATTTACAACAAAGGCAGAATTAGGCATATTTAAGGATAAACAGAAAATGAGAGTGTTTTCTGTCAACATCCTTTGCTTAAAAAATCTTTCAAAGTAGACTGGCAAACTTTTCCCTAACAGGCCATAGAGTCAATATTTCATGTTTACAGGCCATAATATTCTCTGTTGCCATTGTTCAGCACTGTTGTATGAGAGCAAAAGCAGGATAAGCAATAAGTAAATAAATGACTATACTTATTTTCCAATAAAATTATATTTAAAGAATAGATAATCAACCCAAGAATTATAGTTTGCTGATTTCTGTTCTAGAGCACATATTTAAATACATAGTTATTTTTCAAAAAATTATTTTGAGAGTCAAAAAGGGAAAGCCAGGCTCAGTGGCACACACCTATAATCCCAGCGACTCAGGAGGCAGAGGCAGGAGGATCACCAGTTCAAGGCCAGAGGCAGCTTGCATAATTAATTGTCTCAAGATTTTAAAAAACTTAAAAAGCGGGGCTGGGAGTACAACTCAGTGGTACAGCACTTGCAAAGTATTGTGTGATGCTCTGGGTTCAACTCCTCTACAGAAAACAAATGTAAAGAAATAAAATCTCTGGCTTGTTTTGTATATAAAAGGAGATACAACTTCAATCCTGCATAGCAGAATTGTACAAATCGGAAGAGATATCTAGAGTTCAGAGGTTCTATATTGTGTATATTGTACAAAGAGGAAGAAGGGAAATAAAGGTATGAATTAATTTTAGGCCTTAAGTTGTTTGTATGATAAAATTACTGGGAAACCAGTAAAAGGATAGAAGTATCAGGTATAAATTACAAACTGTATGATTGGGTAAAGAAAAATGAAAAGAAAACAGCACAAAGTAGACACAGAAGGCATAATGCATGATAGTGAAAGCAAGAAGATAAATCTTTCCCTTAATTTTTAGCTGGCCCCCATAATACACACTTGTAATTCTAGGGACTTGGGAGACTGAGGCAGAAGGATCTCAGTATGGAGGCCAGAGGCAGCCTGCACAACTTAGTAAGACCTTGTCTTTAAAAAAAAAAAAAATGTGGCTGGGGGTTCAGCTCAGTGGTGGAGCACACACATAGCATGCACAGGGCTCTGGGTTCAACCCTCAGTCCTGGAAAAACAAAAATCTTTAAATGATAGATTAGATTTTTAAAAATTCTTGCTTTGTGATGTTTATAAGATACCTACCTATAGCCCTGTTGTTGTTAGGTGCTGTAGAGTCAGGGGCAACTTATCAATAGTATGAAACACACTCTGACACTGTGCCATGCCCAGCACTATCTCAGTGCTTCTCAGCTATTCATAGGGTTTTCAATGGCTGATTGGGGATTATTTTGAGTATGGGCTGTCATGTCCCTCTCCCATTTTGGGGGTTTCAGGGATCGAACTCAGGGCCTCAGAGAATATAGAGCAGCACTCTACCAACTGAGCTAAACCACAGCCCCACCTATAGCCCTAGATATGGAAAAATTTGAAGTAGCAGGACAGTCAACAAAATGCAAGGAAAATATTAAAAGAGAGAGAGAGAAGTTGTATTAACAACAAAGTAGACTTAGAGCAAGAGAGTGTTGTTGTTGTTGTTGTTAGTTGCCGTTGAGTCGGTATCCGACTCATAGCGACCCTCTGTACAACAGGAGAAACACTATTGTCAGTGCTTCTCTGTTCATAGGGTTTTCAATGGCAGATTGATTTTTGGCAGGGGGTTGCCAGGTCCTTCTCCCAAGCCTACAGTTTCTGGTGTTCCCAGGCGGTCTCCCATCTAGGTACTAACCAGGCCCGACCCTGCTTAGCTTCCGAGATCTGACAGGATCGGATGCCACAGGGCTATGGCTGTAGGCAAGAGAGTGTTACTTCATAATAAAAAGATTGTTGTTGTTAGGTGCCATTGAGTCAGTGTCCAACTCATAGCAACCCTGTGTACAACAGACAAAACACTCTTCTCAGTGCTTTTCTGCTATTCATAGGGTTTTCAATGGCTGATTGTTTTTTGGGAGTGGGTTGCCAGGTCCTTCTCCCAAACCTATAGCAACTGGTGTTCCCAGGTGGTCTCCCATCCAAGTACTAACCAGGTCTGACCCTGCTTAGCTTCTGAGATCTGAAGGGATCTGATGACGCCACAGTGTTATGTCTGTAGGCTGATAAATAAAGGGACACGTTGATAGATATAACTTTATGTGGTGAAAGTTTGATTAAGTTCTCTCAGTTATTGATAAGTCAAACAAAAAATAGTAAAGACTCAGGGGCTTTAAATGATTCAATTAGCAGGCTTGTTTTGCCTAATCTGTTTAGAAACAAACTCTCTTGAATGTAACTTTTTGTTAAGCATGAGTGAGGCTATTGTTGAATTGATTATGTACTTGAGGCTATGAAAGAAATCTCAATAAATTTCTAAGTTTCAGCTTCATTCATTGATGACACTAACATGAAATGAGAAATAAAAATGGGTGAAAATTTTAAACCACCTTGAAAATTATAAAAACACCTTAAATAACTTACATGTCAAGATAGCATGATAGAAAATAATTTAGACATGAACAGTATTGAAAATTTCACATGTCAGAATTTGTAGGAATTCGCTGAAAGTAATAGAAAGAAATTTAATCTCTATGGGGTTCAATTAAAAAATAAAACTGAAAGATAACAATGTAAGCATCTGACTTTGGAAAATTAGAGTTATATAGTTTTAGAGAAAATAAAATAGTAAATGAAAGAATAAGTGAAGGAAAGGGTGACATTAAATTTTTAAGAGACTAAATGAGGTTATTCTGAATAGACAAGTTAATTAGATAAATTTATGAAAAGATTAATCAAGAGAAAGAAGTAATGAGAATATAAAAAGATAAGTAAAGATACAAAAGATAGTAAAAAGAGCGTATTATAAAAAATTTTAGGTCTGAATTGGAAAACATTTGATGAAGTAGATAAGTTCCTAGAAGAAAATGACTTACTGAAAGTACTGTAAAAGAGGTGGAAAGCTTGAATAGTTCTGTAACTAATTTTTTACTTAATGACTTCTTTTGAATCTTCTAACGAATTAAGTACTTTGCCAGAAAGTTTTACAGATGACTTTTACCAAATATTCATGAAATGATAACACATGGAGTTAAAGAAAAAATACTGTGACCAAATGTTCAAAAAGATAAATTCCTCATGTCCAATTTGAGTTTATCCCAGAAATGAAAGTATACTATTATATTAGAATATTCATGAATATAATTTACCATATCAGGAGTTGGAAGGAATCTAGGCATAGTGGCACAAATATGTAATCCCAGCACTCAGGTGGCTGAGGCAAGACTGATGGCACTTTCTAGGCCAGCCTGGGCTCTGACATAGTGAGATCCTGTCTCAAAAAAAAAAAAAAAAAAAAAAAAAAAAAAAAAAGTTAAATAACTTTTTGTTTAAAGGAAGAAATGATGAGATTTTTCTTAATAGATTCAGAAAAACATTTGATAAAATTCAACCCTTAATATTTCAAAACAATAAAAACAAACTGAACTCCTAAATAGGAAACTAGGGACAAAGGACATCCTCTTAACCTAATAATGTGACTCTGACTTGTAATCAATACTGTAAGATAAAACAAGACAGAAAGGAATGGTATAAAGATTAAAAAGGAAGACAGTAAACTTTCATTATGGCTCTGTTCTCTATGAATAATAAAAATAGAAACTATAGGGAAACTTTCAAAAATAATAAAAATTATCAATGACATGAAAAGTTGCATTTTATACATTTATTACACAGTATTAGAAATGATTTCTAAAGAAGGTGTCATTTTCAAAAGCAATACAAATATAGAGAGTAATTTTACAAAAGATGTCTGAGACCTGAATGGAGAAAATGTTTTGTCAAAAGAATTTTTGAAAGACCCAAGTTAGTGGAAAGCTATATCATGTTCACAAAGACTCAAAATCATAAAGATATCCATTCTTTTTACACTTACCTACACAATCCAAGTAGTTCTAAAATCCAAAGAACTTTAACAAGTCTATTCTAATATATGCATACATATATATTATATCATTTATATTTGTATATTATATGTGTGTATATATGTATGTGTATATGTGTGAGTTCAAGGATATATATATACACACACACACAAAGGTGTGTGTGTGTGTGTGTGTGTGTGTGTGTAGGGCTGGGCTTAGCTCAGTTGCTAGAGTACTGCTCTGCACTCCCTGAGGACCCAGCTTTGATTCCCAGCACCACAAAAGTGGGAGAAAGATGTGGTAATCCACTCCTGAAGCATTCCTGAAATAATCAACCATTGAAAACCCTATGAGGGCCACTATGAGTCAGACCTGACTCAACAGCACCTAACACCACCGCTATGTATGTATGTATGTATGTGTGTGTATGCATATATATGCGCATACACACATACATATACACATACCTGCATATATATGTATATACATATATTTTGTTGTTGTTAGGTGCCATCAAGTCAGTATCTGACTCATAGCGACCCTACATACAACAGGCAGAACAAGTGCTTCTCTGCTGTTCATAGGGTTTTCAATGGCTGGATGGTTTTTGGGAGTGAGTTGCCAGGTCCTCCTCCCAAGCCTGCAGCACCTGTTGTTCCCAGAAGGTCTCCCATGCAAGTACTATCCAGGCCCAACCCTGCTTAGCTTCCAGGATCTTAGAGGATCAGATGCAATAGGGCTATGACTGCAGGCATACATGTATATATCCTCAATATGTGTATAGATACACATATGCAAAGGCCCAAGAATATTAAACATACTTATAAAGAAAAATAATGTGTAAGCTATGATAATTAAGATAGTGTTGAGATTGGAGTTTGTCCATGGACCCAGGAATAAATGAACATATAGCCAAGGCAGGAAAGAGCAAGGAAGATTTTACTGAGAGGATAAACAGAGCTTCATATCAATGGAGGAGGTCCCAACTAGGTAGCTGAGATGGGGTTGTTGTTTAGGGGTTTTTATGGTCCCTTAATTTGGGCTACTGTTTTTGAGTTAGCTTCAGTAGATTGGTCCTCACTCAGGAGATACCTGTATGTTGGCCCAATAGAGTTAAAAGGCAGTTGCTCCTTTTGTTTATTCCTAGAGATTGATTAGTTAGCTGACTGTTGGTCAAGTCTTGGGACTTGTTTTCCTTAGATAAATGAGACTTGATCTGGTGACTGTTGACCAAGTGGTTACCTGTTTCCTTTGAAAAATGGGACTTAGGGACAATTAGACATGTGGTTTACTGCAACTTAGGTGACCTAATTGGTTGCTTGGTGACTGCCTTGCTTCAGCAGTTCTCTATTTCCAGGCCCCTTTCCTTGAACCTGCCTAAAACTTACTCCTATCAGCATTGTTGTTGCAAATGCTGATTATTAGCCAGGTGGATTAAGACAACCCTGAAACATTACATATATGAACACTTGCAATCCAGAAAAAGTTATTTTGCAGATCAATGATGGAAAACTGGAGAAAAAGTGAACTGGCTCCATACTTCATACCATTCAAAAATGTTGATCCAGGTAAAGTAGTTACTGAAATGTGAAAGCAATATTAAAACTTCATGAAGAAAATATAGGGAATACTTGAAGTACTGAAAAACATCTTAAACAAGACAGAAAATGGGCTAGTAGTGGAGGAAAACAATTTTGATGATGTAAGTTTTAGGAACGTCTGTTTATTGAAAGATAATAGAAAGTATAGTGACAGTTACAGTCTGGTATTATGTTTATGAAATTTGAAGCTAACAAAGAATTGATATCCTTAACAACAAATCATTAAGCAATAATGTAGCCAGACTCTGTGGTGCACACCTGTAATCCCAGCCACTCAGGAGGCTGAGGCAGGAGGATCATGAATTCGAGGATAGAAGCAGCCCATGCAACTTAGGGAGACCATCTAAGAGAGCAGCTTATTGGTGGAGTGCTTGTCTAGAATTCATAGAGGGGAAGAAAGGAAGTAACCTAATGGAAAAGCACATAAAATATATAAATGCCAATTTATAGAATAGGAAATGCAAATGCTTTGCAAATATGTAAGATGTTTAAATTAATTAGCAGTCAAAGAAATGTGTTAAAAGCATGATGTGAAACCATAAACATACATATATATACCAGCAAAATCAGAAGAAATTATGAAATCTTGTGATGATAGTTACAGTTGTATGTAAGCTGTGATTATATGCTGCTGTTAGGAGTATGTACTGGTACAACCACTTGGAAAACAATTTAGTGATATTAGTAAGATTAAAGACATACCAATCCCTTTGTTCATCAACCCCATTCCTATCATAGAGAGTAGTTTTCAGTCTATTGTGATCATGAGCTACATTATAAAAGTAATATTTTATAAAATAATCTGGCTCTCTTGTGTATACATAGTTTTAACACAGAAACAAAAGATCCAACAAATAATCCTTATCCCTACTGTTTGTATTGCACTTAAAATCTTTCTATCTTCTGTCCATTGAAGACTGGCTATTAATCATTTCTAAACTGATTTAAGAACCAAGTCATAGGAACCACCATTGAAGAATTATTACCTATGTACAGTAAGACATGCAGAAATATTCATATCGTCCTTGTTCATCAGAGCCAAGTGTTGGAAACAACCTAAATCCCAATGATAGAATAAATTACAATGTTTAATATTATAGGCAATGAAAATGAGATCAGTCTTAGAAATAAATATGGAGTTAAAAACAAGTCACTGAAGTTAAAGGATGAAATTTTTATGAAATTCAAGAATAGTGTTTATGATAATAATAACCACAACTTATAGAATATTATTCTCTGTCAGACATCTATAAATTTTGCACACACACACA
>VMDO01027661.1:0-24960 GCA_007922755.1 Pedetes capensis | reverse complement strand
TTTTTACTTTTTGAGACAGGGTCTCGCTAAGTTACACAGACTGCCTCTGGTCTCAAACTTGCGATCCTCCCCCCTCCACCTCCTGAGCCACTGGGATTACAGACATGTGCCACCACGCCCAGCCATATTCCCATTTTTCAAAGTGTTATCCATAATTTGTTATGATCCACACAGTCAAATGCCTTTGCATAATCAATAAAACATAGATAGACATCATTCTGGTATTCTGTGCTTTTGGCTAATATCCACCTGACATCAGCAATTATGTCCCTGGTTCCCCTCTCTCTTCTGAATCCCGCTTGATTTTCTGGCAAGTCCCTGTCTATACACTGCTGCAGTTGCTTTTGAATGATCTTTAGTAAAATTTTGCTTGCATGTGATATGAATGATATTGTTCGATAGTTTCCACATTCAGTTGGATTCCCTTTTTTGGAAACAGGCACAAATATGGATCTCTTCTAGTCAGTTGGCCAGGTAGCTGTTTTCCAAATTTCCTGGCATTAACATATTAGCACCTCCAGTGCTGCATCTGTTTGTTGAAACATCTCTATTGGTATTCCACCAATTCCTGGAGCCTTGTGTTTCACCAATGCTTTCTAGGCAGTTTCCACTTCATCCTCCAATACCATTGGTTCCCCTTCATATGCAACCTCTTGAAATGGTTGGTCATCTACAAATTCTTTTTTGTATAATAACTCTGTTATTATATAAAAATGGAAAAAAACGGAGAAAAGATTAAGGTTGGCCATGATTTTGCTTTATTTGGCTCATCACATCATATTGTTATGAAACCTGGACATTGAATAAGGGAGACAGAAGAAGAATTGATGCTTTTGAATTATGGTGCTAGAGACAGTTATTGAATATACCATGGACTGTCAAAAGAACCAACAGATTTATCCTAGAAGAAGTGCAGCCAGAGTGCTCCTTTGAAGTAAGGATGGCTAGACTGCATCTTATGTATTTTGGACATGTAGTTAGGAGAGACCAATCCCCAAAGAAAGACGTTATGTTTAGGAGAGTGGCAGGTCAATGAAAAAAGTAAAACCTTCTACCAGATGGATTGACATAGTGTCTGCAACAATGGGCTTAAACATAAATTAGATCATGTGCCTGGCACAGAATTGGGAAGTGTTTCAATCTGGTGTACATAGGGTCACTGTGAGTCAGACTTGACTCAATGGCACCTAACAACAACAACAACATTGGAACTGAAGAGGTATGGTGAAAGGATATATCCCTGAAACATATTTTCCTTGACTTTAAGCCAGGCAGTGTTTCTTTGTTCTGTTCAAATGACTGCCTCCTGGTTCACGTACAGATTCCTCATAAGTACAATTAGGTGCTCTGGTATTCCAATTCTTCACAGTGTTATTCATAATTTGTTATGATCCATACAGTCACATGCCTCTACATAGTCGATAAAACATAGATAGACACCTTTCTGGTATTCTCTGCTTTTGGCTAATATCCATCTGACATCAGCAATGATGTCGCTGGTTCCACATTCTCTTCTGAATCTGGCTTAATTTCTGACAGTTTCCTGTCTATGTGCTACTGCAGTTGCCTTTGCATGATTTTTAGCAACATTTTGCTTGCATGTGGTACTAGTTCAATAGGTTACACATTCATTTGGATTGCCTTTCTTGGTAATAGGTACAAATATGGATCTCTTCCAGTCAGTTAGCCAGGTAGCTGTTTTCTAAATCTGTTGGCAGAAACACATGAGCACATCTAGTTCTGCATCTGTTTGTTGAAACATCTCTACTGGTATTCCATCAATTCCTGGACTCTTGTGTTTCACCAATTCCTTCAAGGCAGCTTCTACTTTGTCCTTTAATACCATTAGTTCCCGATAATATGCAACCTCTTGAAATGGTTGGTCATCCACCAATTCTTTTTTGTATAATGACTCTGTGTATTCCTTCCATCTTCTTTTGATTTATCCTGAATCATTTAATATTTTCCCTAAAGAATCCTTCACCACTGCCACTTGAGGCTTGAGTTTTTTCTTCAATTCCTTAAGCTTGAGAAAAACAGAGTATGTTCTTCCCTTTTGGTTTTCTATCTCCAGCTCTTTGCACATGTCATTATAGTATTTAATCTTGACCTCTTGAGCTGCCCTTTGAAATGTTCTGTTTAGTTCCTTAACTTTATCATGTCTTCCTTTTTACTCTAGCTGCTTGATGTTCAAGGACAAGTTTCAGAGCCTCTTTTGACATGAAATTTGGTCTTTTCTTTTTTTCCTGTCTTTTTAATAATCTTTTGCTTTTCTCATGAATGATATCTTTGATGTCAGCCACAACTCTTCTGGTCTTTGATCATTAGTGTGTAACACATCAAGCCTGTTCTTGAGGTGCCTCTCAACTCAGGTGAGATGTACTCAAGGTAATACCTTGGCTCTGGTACACTTGTTCTAATTTTCTTCAGTTTCAGTTTGAACCTGTAAATAAGCAGTTGATGATTTGATCCACAATCAGCACCTGGTCTCTTTCTGAGATTTGATATTGGGCCTTTCCATCTGTCATCTCTTTCCACAAATGTAATCAGTTTGGTTCCTGTATGTTCCACTGGTGAATTCCATATGTAGAGTCACCATTTATGTTGGTGAAAAAAGTGTATTTGCAATGAAAAGGTCATTGGTCTGCCAAAATTCTGTCATGCGATCTCCAGCATTGTTTCTGTCACCAAGGCCCTATTTTCTCACTACTGAGCCTTCTTCTTTGTTTCTAACCTTTGCATTTCAGTCACCAGTAATTTTCAGTACATCCTGATTGCATATTCAACCTATTTCATATTGCAGAAGCTGGTAAAAATCTTCCCTGTCTTCATTGATGGCCTTAGTGGTAGGTGCATAAATTTGAATAATAGTCATATTAAACTGGCCTTATAGGCATATGGATATTATTCTATCACAGACAGCATTGTGCTTCAGGAAAGATCTTGAGATGTCTTTTTTGATGATGAATGCAACCTCTTTTTTTATTAATTTGTCATTTTCAGCATAGTAGACTGTATGATTATCATTCAGAATGGCCCACACCAGTCCATTTTAGCTCACTGATGCCTAGAGTGTCAATGTTTATGTGCTCCATTTCCCTTTTGATTATTTCTAATTTTCCTAGATTCATGCTACATTCATTCCATGTTCTAATTATTAATGGATGTTTACAGTTGTTTCTTCTTTTTTTGAATTGTGCCCCATCAGCAAATGGAGGTTCCTGGAAATTCACTCCATTCCTGTCATTAAGGTCAACTCTACTTTGAAGAAGCAACTCTTCCCCCATCATCTTTTGCGTGCCTTCCAACCTGGAGCGCTCATTTTCCAGCACTATATCGGACAGTGCTTCTCTGCTATTCATAGAGTTTTCGATGGCTAATTGTTTCAGGAGTGGGCTGCCAGATCCTACTCCCTAGTGTGTCTTAGTATGGAAGCTCAGCTGAAACCTGTCCACCATGAGGCCCTGCTGGTATCTGAAATATAGGTGGCATAGCTTTCAGCATCACAGCAACATGGGAGCTCCTACAATACAGCAAACTGATGGACATGTAGGGGATTCAAAGGGGGATTGACATCTTTCCTTCCAAAAATTTTGTCAGTGGTGCATGCTGTCCTTGCACAGTCTGACTGGCTGCCTCCATGCCTGTAGAGTCTCTCCTAGCAGGGCTGGTGGCCTAGAGTGCAACCACAGAGGCCTCGAGAAGTTGCCAGGCCTGCAGCCCAGACCCCTCACACTAGGAGCTGCAGAGCTGACTGCCTGTGCCTTTGCACTGGTCAGGCAGGCTCTTTGCGAACCACCAGGAAAGGGGCACCAGGAATGGCTTCCCCTAAGTCGAGGGCAGCACAGGTCCCTCACCCTCCCTGTCCTGAGCAGCCTTGGCCTGCAGCACTGGCACTGGTGCATCCCTGGGGCCCCATCTCCCATTAGAGAAATGGTCCTGCCAGTCCTGCCAGAGGGCCTCCATGGGTGTTGGCTGGCTCCTGAGGTTGTCCACAGTGCTACTGCACTATGTCCACAGCTCTTCCATGCTGACAGGGAGCAACAGCCCTTCTGTTTGGACTGCCTCACTTTCCCCATCAGCAAATGGAGGTCGCTGGGGATTTACTCCATTCCTGTCATTAAGGTCAACTCTACTTTGAAGAAGCAACTCTTCCCCAGTCATCTTTTGAGTGCCTTCCAACCTGGAGGGCTCATTTTCCAGCACTATATCTGCCAGTGCTTCTCTGCTATTCATAGATGCCCACCAACCCAATGAGAGTCCTGCACAGGCTCTAAGATGGCTGGGGAAGTGGCTTTGCATTTACTCCTGCTGGTCCTAAGTTCAGAAATGTAAAATCATTGGGGTCTTTGCCCACTGAGTTGCACTTGAAGACGGTGCTTAGCTCTAAGAAGGCCTCTGAGCCAAGAACCTGTGGTCTATGATGCAGTGAGCTGTTCAGACTCCTGCTTTAATGATAAAGAATGCAAAGTCCTGAGATCATTTGGCCCAGCAATGCAGAGAGCTTAGAGACCTGGATAATTCCCCTCTACAATAATGAAGGAATCCTGTTAAACTCAGTAGGGGAGAGGGGCCCAGGGTGGGCAGTGTCCCTACAGAACTCCTTCCGCAGAGGGTCTTGGCAGTGCTGCCGACATTGGTGCAGCAGGTAGGATGAAAGACATTTGCCTCCTTCATGCTCACTGAGCTCAGTTAAACCTTCTGTAAGTGATGTCAGTAGATTTGTAGCAAAATCCAGATTTTGCCTGACATGGGAAAAGCAGCTGCTACCAAGATGGTGATGTTTGACCAGAGGACTGAGGAACCTATAAATAGTAATTCGGCACCCACTTCTGGGTGATCTAGTTAAACATTTTCCCCAGGCCAGGCAGTGGGCCATAGGTTGCAACATGTAGCCCCACTAAAATCCAAACTGTGACAAGTGCTATACCTAATAAAAGGGCTCTTTCCTCTCCACTCCCCAGCGATGGGCTGGGGTTTAGCTCAGTGGGTAGAGGCCCTGAGTTCAATCCCCAGCACTGTCAGAATAGGAGAAGGACCTGGCAGCCCACTCCAAAAACAATACCAAAAAATAAGCCATCAAAAACCCTATTGGGGTTTCTATGAGTCAGACCCAACTCAATGGCACACAACAACAGCCAGCCCAGTGATATTGAAATGAATCAGAGAACCCCCACAACCTTGGTTCAGACCTCTCGGATTTAAAGAACAAATAAGATCAGGGGTTAGGCCAAACTTTCCATGCCACTAATGGCAATCTGAGAACACATGCCAAGGTCAGAATTAAGATGGGAGGTGGGGGGAAACTGCGCCTCTAAGGCTGGTAGATACAGTTGCATGGGTGTGAGTGATTGCCACAACCTCTGACCTAGGAACTGAGTCGAAAGAGAGGATGATGTCTTAGATTTATTTTTGAGGCTAAGAATACCACTGGTCAAATAATGCTGAGAGTGCAATCCTTTTTGGCCACTACACAACTCTATTTTTATGGGTCCCTTACTGAGTACATTGTTGGTCTGGAGCTATTTTCTATGTGAACCCTCACTTGCACTCCCCCCCACCCCGATGGAACTACTATATTTTGGGACATTTTAGTGGGGCAATGGATGACAGTAAATCTCCAAACAACCAAGCAGCTTTGTTACCCAAAAAACTTCCTGGGAAGAAAAAAAAACCTGCTGTGATTACTGAGCTTTATAAAGCAAAAATTCTCCAACAGAGTGTTTTTCAACTCAGTGATAAGTCTTTAGATGCAGGCTGGTGGCCAGGACACTGGTTTTGGTGATTCAAGGCTGCAGTAGATACCTAGGCCCTATGATGCCTGACATTGTGGCTATCATACAGACTTTTTCCAAATGGAGGAAGGTTGACATGCAAGAGATAACATTCAAAATGCCCCTTTCTGTACATTTGCCATACAGATGTTCAGAGCCAGACTAACCTTATGTGGAATGGGTTAGTACACCAATTATACCCTTCCACAGCCTGCAGTCATACCACTGTGGCATCCAAACCCATCAGATCTCCAAAGCTAAGCAGGATTGGACCTGATTAGTATTTGGATGGGAGACCACCTGGGAACACCAGGTGCTGTAGGCTTGGGAGAAGGACCCAGCAGCCCACTCCACCAAGAAAAAAAAAATGAGACATTTAAAACCCTATGAATAGCAGAGAAGCACTAACAATGCTGTTTCACCTGTTGTGTGTAGGGTTCCTATGAGTCAGACACTGACTTGATGGCACCTAACAACAATAACCTTCCACAAGGATACCATATTGCTCCCATAGCTGTCATCAGTGCATAGGTCATGATTTCTGAGTGACCTTCTCCCCGATGGAGGACCAGCTTCTATTATATTGATGCCATTACTGAAGTGAGCCTAACAATGTACAGAGAAGGCATAGCTACCTAGTACCCTAGTGAAATTCCTGTGACTGACCTCTAAGGGGCAGGACATTGCACTCCAGTGGAGACTGCCAATATTTAGCCCTCCATTATCCAACAAGTAACAAGAGACCCAGTTGGAAGTGGGATGATTCAGATACTTACACATCCATTTTCCTCAGTCAGAAACATGTTTCCTTGATGACATCTGTCTATGGGGTTCCCACATAGGCTGCTTCATTTCAGTGAGCCCGTGGCCACAAGGATGCCCTAGAGGTCCTCAGAGATGCTTCCCAGGCTACCTGTTTCTTTTGACTCCATTTGTTGTCTGAGTTACAGATCTCAGCAACATTGGCCACTGCCACAGGTCAGAGATGCCCATTAGGTTTTTAGAACCATAATTACCTGGAATCCTCTGAAAGGCACACTAGCTTTGAAAGACATTTATTCACCTGTCATTGGGCCTTGGAGGCTACTACACATCCAGTGGTCATTAAATAATGTTAGGGCCCCAAATCCTAACCAAATAATATCAATTCTTTCTTTAGTTATAGTAGGAAAAAAATTGCATTGAATATATGCTTATATACATGTTCATGAGCCAAAGTACAAAGATGAGCTTAATTTAGAATAAAGCTACTAATGATTTTTACACTTACTAGTGAGTCTTTCTCTTTTGGGAGTTCTTTGTTTATTTGCTTCCATTTCTGATTTTGATTTTGCGATTTGAGGCTTATCAGTAAGATTTTCCTCTGGTTCTACAGCAGGAGCTACAAAAACAGATGCATTTAGTACACTAAACAAAAAAAAAGATCAATTTGAAATCTCTAAGTTTCAAATTTATGACAAGGTTACAGCAGCATTTTCTCTCATTCTTACAAGGTTTTTATAAAGAATGCTAATCCCTCAGGGCCACTTCACCATTGACCTGAGGGGACTAAAGAAATGAATAGTTTTCTTCTGCCATATAGCACGTCATCTTGCTAACTCAGTGGGTCATAGTGGCTGTCCCCACTGGTCTTCCACTGCACTGGGACATCCTCCTTTTCTTTTCTTTCTTTTTTTTTATTAGAAATTTTTAATGTACATCATAATGTGATTTATTTTGACATGCTTTTCGTTGTGACAATTTTCATATATGCAATTTGATAAGCATTATTCATATAGGTTACCCCTTACCCTCCTGTATGTTTCCCCCCTCCCCCCTTCCCATCTAAGTTTCCCATCCAAGTCTTCTCTATCTTTTACTATATAGTATTTTTCTATAGGACATCCTCCTTTTCTACCCAGGTGAAGGCACAGCTGAAAACCACTGGATGGTCTGTTGACTCTCATGTAGCAACATAGCTGGGCTATTAATACAGAGACCTTGTATGCAAGGGAAACCCCTGGGTTAAATGAGGAAGGGGCACTGTACCTCATTCTGGAGGAGGTAACTACAAACCTTGGTCTTTCTTGGTCCTAAGAAATATAAAAGAGGTTGCATAATCTCTGGGTTTATTCTGCTATGGGCATTCTTTCATTCCTCTCCACGAGATCCTGATTGCAGCCATCCATAACTTATCAAAAGGCTACCACTGTTGAGTGGATATGAACCACAGGTTGTTCTGGAGGCCACCCACCAAGCCTCTAAGGCCATTCTTCTCCTTGGCCGCTGTAATCTACATTTGACTTACAGCAACATTTCTGTTCACCAATTGAAGACTATGGAAGGAACCCACTGCACAAGTCAATGGACTGAATCCAACTTTTAGACTTGCAACTTCCTGGAGTTGACTGAGGAAGGCACACTCTTGGGTACTGAGTAACTGCTCATGGTTGTAAAATAGTGCTACAACTAGAAATACTAAAGCAAAAAGAATGCATGCTTTGGCTTGTGTTCTCTAGTTATCTTATGGTCAAAGGGAAAATTTCTATAAAATATATAGTAAGATATAGGTTCAAGAAACAAAGAAAAGATCTTTGGATGTGACTAACTTAAAATAACTTAGTGGTGGTGCACACCAGTAATCACAGCACTTGGGAGGTTGAGGTAGGAGAACTGCAAGTGTAAAGCCAGGCTGGGTTACACAGGGAAATCCTGTATCCCCCCCAAAATTAAAATCACTTATAAATTTTCTGTACTTACTAGGGAGCTCTTCCTCTCTAAAACTATCTTGTTTCTTTACTTGAAGTTTGGTTTTTGATGTTGATATCTGACGTTTAAGTGTAACAACTTCATCCAATGCTTCGCCAATAGCTATATAAAAAGATATATTTAGTGCGCTAAATTAAAAAAAATAGATCTATTGTAAAGTGTCTGCACTTCAAATTTATAGCAGTATTCTGTCATTATATAAAGATATAAGTAAATTGTCCTACTGCTAGAATTTAAAAAAGAATGGAGAAAAGAGTTTTAATGAATATATATTAAGATTTTTTCTTTCATATATGCACCATAGATAGTTAGGATTAGTATCCAGTTTTCTTGAGTTATGTATACATTATAGATCATATAGATTTCATAGACCAATTAATGAAAATATATATTTACAAGTTTATTTGTTATTTCATTATTTGTAATTGCAAAATGATCAAAGCCACATAAATGTTAAAGCATACAAGATTGGTTGAATAAAGTAATGTATATATACTTATTATTATATATACTTGTAACATACTACAAGCCATGGTATAATATAAATTGTGATAAATAATGTTGTATAAACAGCTATACATATAGAGCTCTAAACAGAGAAGCCTCCGGTCATATCATTGTGGCATCGGTCCTATCAGATCTCAGAAGCTAAGCAGGATCTGGCCTGGTTAGTACTTGCATGGGAGACCGCCTGGGAATACCAGGTGCTGTAGGCTTGGGAGGAGGACCCGGCAACCCACTCCCCAAAAGCAATCAGCCTTTAAAAACTCTATGAGTAATAGAGAAGCACTGACAATAGTGTTTTGCCTGTTGTATGTAGGGTGGCTATGAGTTGGACACCAACATGACAGCACCGAACAATAATAACAACAAAGAGAGTAAAAAAAGATATCCATAAACTGACTTGAAGGGATTTCCCAATGATAATATTAAATGGGGAAAAAAATGAGGGGTGGAGGAATATTTATATGCTGCCTTTTAGGTACGGGAAAGAGGGAAATAAGAAAAAAATAAAATAGAGAGAAAATTAGAGATACTTACCTTTGAAAAATGAAACAGGTAAAGTAATAAGAAACAATGCAACTGGTAACCTGCAACATGAAAGGGGAGCCTGGGGTAGGACTGATGCTCCCCCCTTGTATTTTTCACCTTAGCAATCAGGATCATAGTCTACATATTTCAAAAATAAAATTAAGTCACAGAGGATGCCGGGTGCGGTGGTGCACACCTGTAATCCCAGCAGCTCGGGAGGCGGAGGCAGGAGGATTTCAAGTTTGAGACCAGAGGCAGTCTGTGTGCATAACTTAGTGAGAACCTATCTCAAAAAAGTAAACAAAAAATGGGCTGGGGTGCAGCTCAGTGGTCCAGCACTTGCAAAGCATGCAAGTGCAAGGCCCTGGATTCAACCCCCAGTACCACATAAATAAATGAATAAATAAATAAATAAATAAATAAATAAAAATAAAAAATAAAATTAAATCACAGAGGATAAGAAAGAGAAACTGAAAGCAAGCTTGAAGAAATGAAACTTCTGAAGGGATCAAAAGAACTAATGAGCGATGCAGCTCAAAAGTGTCGTGCTGGACACGTGCTCCTATCCATGGGCAGGCTTGTGGAGGGAAGCTATGAACATATCACAAAGGACCTTCAGGCAGCCAGCTTTTCTAGAAGTATGTGCTCAGCAATTCTAAGATAATTTTAGGAGCACAAGATTGAGAAAATAAGTAAATGTGTTGTGGATTAGTCTTGATCCTCACAGCAGAAGAAGGGCAGGAAGGCAACAAGCCCTGAGGCAGTGGGCCAGATCTGAAGATGTCTGGGAACTCTGAGTACATGTCTGTGTGGGAGCTTATGCATATTTATATGCACATTTTCAGGCATGTACACAACTGTGTATGGGAATGTATGTGATATGTATGTGCATGTGTACATGTGAACTACTGAGGCATCCAACTACAGCCCAAAACTTGTGAGTGATCTTTCAGATCCAAATGGTAGACAACTGCTAAGGCGTGAGCTGGCCTTTCCTGCTGGGGAACCATTCAGAACCTGATGCACCACCCCTGTGCCGTAGGCACTGGGGCTGGGTGTGGTCCTGCACTTAGGCTCACCCCTCCTCAGGTTGGCCAGGCTCTTAGGCCCACTGTGTTCTCAGCCTGGTGGCTCCAGCTACTCTCCTTCCAGGAGAGGGTGGGTGTGGCTGCAGCCCCTCACTGTTTGGGCACTGCCTCTGCCCAGATCATGTTAACATGTTTATGCCAACAGATTTAGAAAACAGCTACTTGGCCAACTGACTGGAAGAGATCCATATTTGTGCTTATTCCCAAAAAAGGGGATCCAACTGAACGTGCAAACTATTGGACAATATCATTAATATCACACACCAGCAAAATTCTACTAAAGATCATTCAGAAACAACTGCAGCAGTATATAGACAGGGAATTACCAGAAAATCAAGCAGGATTCAGAAGAGGGCAGGGAACCAGGGACATCATTGCTGATGTCAGGTGGATATTAGCTGAAAGCAGAGAATATCAGAAAGATGTCTATCTATGTTTTATTGACTATGCAAAAACACTTGATTGTGTGGATCATAACAAATTATGGATAACACTTCAGAAAATGGGAATACCAGAACACCTAATTGTGCTCATGAGAAATCTGTACATGAACCAGGAGGCAGTTGTTCGAATAGAACAAGGAAACACTGAGTGGTTTAAAGTTCAGAAAGGTGTGCGTCAGGGCTGTATACTTTCACCCTATCTCTTCAATTTATACGCTGAGCAAATAATCCGAGAAGCTGCACTTTATGAGGAAGAACGTGGCATCAAGATTGGAGGAAGACTCATTAACAACCTGCGTTATGCAGATGACACCACTCTGCTTGCTGAAAGTGAAGAGGATTTAAAACATTTACTGATGAAGATCAAAGATCATTGCCTTCAATATGGGTTACGACTAAACATCAACAAAACAAAAATCCTTACGACTGGGTCAGCACGCAACTTCACATTAAATGGAGAAAAGATTGAGGTTGTCCAAGATTTTGCTTTGCTTGGCTCTATAATCAACACCCACGGAAGCAGCAGTCAAGAAATCCAAAGATGCATTTCTCTAGGAAAAGCTGTGGCAAAAGATCTCTTTAGAGTATTGAAAAGCAAAGATGTCACATTGAAGACGAAGGTGCGTCTGACTCATGCCATGGTATTTTCAGTGGCATCATATGGTTGTGAAAGCTGGACATTGAACAAGAGAGACAGAAAAGAATTGATGCTTTTGAATTGTGGTGCTGGAGACGTCTATTGAATATACCATGGACTGCCAAAAGAACCAACAGATCTGTCCTAGAAGAAGTACAACCAGAGTGCTCCGTGGAAGCAAGAATGGCCAAATTGCGTCTTACATATTTCGGACATGTAGTCAGGAGAGAACAATCCCTGGAGAAGGACATCATGTTTGGAAGAGTGGCAGGTCAACGCAAAAGAGGAAAACCCTCCACCAGATGGACTGACACAGTGTCTGCAACAATGGGCTTAAACATAAATAAGATTGTTTGCCTTGCACAGAATCGGGAAGTGTTTTGATCTGCCATACATAGGGTCGCTATGAGTCAGACTCGACTTGACGGCACCTAACAACAACAACAACTGCCCAGATCACTCGTGGCAACGTGGGGGAACATGAAGAAACTCTTCTCAGCTCTGACTCGGCATTCAGGGCTGTTCCAGCTGTCATCCTCCTACTAGCACAGAGGGTCCCTACAGTAAAAAGAGCCTTTGGTGTGGGGCTCCTCTACCACCCACATCCTCTTCCCCTGAGGACTCAGCACGGATACATCTGAACTTTACCTACTATCCCAAAGGGAAAAATGAAACATCAGTGAAGCCTAGGCTCTTTCCTGCTCAGACTCAGGTTCAGGTTACACTTCTCCATGAGTGAACAAAGGCTTACTGTTTCTATTAGGATCAACTGAACACCTCACAATTTGGCAGCTCTGAGAAATGAGCACAGCAAGCAAGGCAAAGGAAGCACAATGAGTTTTGAGAGGACAAACTTTGAGAGGCTGCAGTAAGTCTGCACAGTGCTGTGGGGTGGCTGGGAGAAGAGAGTGTTCTTGGATCTTTTGCAAGAATCTGAGATGTCCTGGACACTGGAGCAGCCAGGCCACTGTGTCCTGAGCAATGCCAGTGGACCCAGGAGGATGCTCTAGGAGAGTGGTATTTTATTGTTTGCATAGTTTTATGGTTCTGAGGTGGAGCAATGGGCCTTCTTTTTGGATTAATTTGCCAATACTTGGTGGGTTAAATTAGAGATTCATCAGAGTTTTGAGAAAGTTAGGGAAGCAATCCATGGGTTCTGCTTATAGTCCACTGATAATGGAATGTAAAGTCATTGGAGGGCCTGCACACTGATTCCATGATTACTGCTAGCTCTGAGTGTTCTCTGGAGCCTGTGATGCAGTGAGTTACTGAGTGCTTCAATGAAAATGAATATACTTCCATTGGACTAGCCAACCCAGGCAGAGGCCTTTTTGAGGAGATCTATGGTGGATACCTGGCAATAGAGTCCTAGGGAAGTAGACTGAGGGGATAGCTGGCCACCACGGAGCTCATTGTCTAGTCATGGGCTAAAGGATACCTTAAATGAGGCTGCACTAAGATGTGCACGGTGACAGTCTCTAGGACTAATGCAAGTGCTACTGCTCACTGCCTGATGTTGAATCTTGAGGGGATTCTAAGAGCCCCTTATATAGAGCTGTTTGCTTTCAAAATGGAACAGACTATGAGTTAGGTCCCTATTCCCCAGTGAGAACACAAAGACCTATGCTAAGGTCAGAGTTTAACAGGGAAGTAGGAAAGACTCACATTTTGGTGGGCTTTTTGTTACTGTGACATAGTAACTGTGACCTCAAAATGAGTGAACTTTATATGCAGAAGCTGACATCATGAGTGCCCCTCTAGCTCTCCTCTACACTGGATGATCATCATCCACATATACTTCTGTAAAATGGGTTGTCATATACCACTAATTACTTCCATTGCATGATCAAAATTACTTGATTACCTGTCATCAATGGGAAGATCTTGTTACGAAAAAATTCCCAGTATCAGAGGAACACTAGACTTCATTTTAGTGCGTCAACACATAGGTACCACCAAACAAAGACTGGGTGCCCTGATGACTTGTATATGGCAAACCAGTTGGGCCATTATTGTACACAGTGTATGGTTACCTAGTATCCAAGTGAAGTTCCTGGGCATGATCGGTAAGGGATATCATGTCTCATTTCAGAGAAGACAGCCAGACATGGGTCTTCTCTGCTCCAACAAATAGAAAGGAGGATCAGTTATGAGTGAGGAGTGAGACAATTTAGTAGCCTAAATTCTCATCCTCCACATGCAGAGTTCTTAGTGGCACCTATTTCTTGGTTTA
Organism: Pedetes capensis; assembly: GCA_007922755.1. Taxonomy (NCBI): domain Eukaryota; kingdom Metazoa; phylum Chordata; class Mammalia; order Rodentia; family Pedetidae; genus Pedetes; species Pedetes capensis. The sequence goes on along the minus strand of VMDO01027661.1, from coordinate 11,005 downwards.
CCAGAAAGATGACTTCCATTCAGTGGGCTATAATCAAGAGGATGCTCTGGTAGCCCTCCAACAGACTACAAGGCTGACCTTCCCCTGAGGTACTCTAATTTTCATTGCTGTTTGAGTTATAGATCTCAGCAACATCTCTGTTTACTGACTAGATATTGTGGCAGAAGGCCACTACCACAGGGCAGAGGTACATGGTGTGGTTTTGAATATGTAATCTACAGAAGTGAGCTGAAAGGTACACATCCTTTAAGAGTCAATTACTGGGCTTTGGTGGATACCAAGTGCTTACTTATCCTATGGCTGTGAAATAACCATATGACCAGTAATATCAAAGGGTATGAACACTTTTGTCTTTGTTCTCTAGTTATTTTAAGGTATTCATACTTAAGGTCAAAGTGTAAAATTTCTATAAAATATATGCTTAAGTACATATTTCTGAACAAAGAAAAATGATCTTCTGGATGAGTTTAATTCAAAATAATTTAATATTACCTATAATTACTGTACTTACTAGTGAGTCTTTCCGTTTTAGAAGTTTTTTGTCTCATTACTTTTATTTCTGTTTTTGAGTCTTGATGTTCAAGCACAAGAATATTATCCTGTTCTTCATCAGGGGCTGTATGAAAAGATACATTTATTGCACTAAATAGAACAACATACCTATTGTGAAATATCTGTTTCCAATTTATGAAAAGCATGTAACAACATTTTCCCACATACAAAGTTTAAAAAAATTGCTATAATGTGAGATCTGACATGCAAATAGTGTAGAGTTTTAATGAGTAGTATTAAAGTTGTCTTATTAATTTCTTGCATTAATTTTCTATGTTAGTCTCCAGTTTTGTTCTATTTATACTATTAGGTTAATACATATAAATAATATTTCAAGCCATAAATGTTTAACCATAGGGGATTGGTTAAGTAAGCTACAGTATATATTATAAGCTGTGTTGTTGTTAGGTATTGTCGAGTAGGGTCTGACTTATAGTGACCCTCATGGAGTTTTCAATGGCTGATTGTTTTTTTTCTAGATTGCTTTGGGAGTAGATTGTCATATCCTTCTCCCATCTATAAGCTATAGTACACTCTCAATTCTGATAAATAATATGATAAATAATGATCTGAAAACTGACTTACAGGAATTCCTAGGAGATAATGTAATGTGAGGAAAAAATCTTGGAAAAGGATAACTTGTTTGCTACCTCCTGGTTAAGAAATAAGGGGAATCTGGGCACAGGGATGCACACCTGCAGTCGCAGTGACTCGGGAAGCTGAGGCAGGAGGAACACAGGTTCAAGGCCAGATGCAGCCTGCACAACTTAGTAATACCCTGTCTTAAAAATAGAAAATAACAAAGAGGCTGGAGATGTTGGTCTGTGATGGAGTGCCGTGTAGCAGATGTACAGTCCTAGCACCTAGTAGTGTAAAAAATAAATAACGGGAGATAAGAAAATAAAGGGAGGTGCTACAGAGAGACCTAAAAGAAAAATAAAGATATCAAAAATAATGTAGTTGGCTACCTGTAAGAGGAGGACGAAATATTGGAGAAAGAATGAAACTCATCTAGGTACATAAAACTTTTTACATAGGTTTTACTTTTAAAAGAATCATGTTCCACATATTCCAAAATTCAACCCTTAACTGGTATCATGATTCTGGGGTCACAGGTGACCTAATGATCTACATATCCATGCTTAGGTAACTGCTATAGCATCCCATGTCTAGCACCCATCCTGGGGTCTATTTTGACCCTGTAATACTACTTAAGGGTTAAATAAAATCAACAAATATAACAAAAGAGAAATATGAAAGGGAATTTGAAGAAATGCATTCACTAGAGAAAAGAAAACACTGGTCTAAGTAATTCATCAATATAGTATATGGTGCAACCCCTCATTCTTAAGAAAGAGAGTGAGGATCAGAGTATAAACCATAAAATCTTTTAAGTAGGCTTGTTTTTCTAGTGATATATACTGAGCAATGCTGAAATAATTTGAGACATATGGTAGAATTGAGTGAACATGTTGATGTCATCCGTTGAGAGTTTCACACTACAAAATTAGGAACCATAGGAGTTTCTGAAGAAGAAAACCAAAGCAAAGATGGATAGCAAAATGTGGCTTTCAAGGAAACTGTGTTTAACATGCAAGAACTCAAAGAGTATTGCTCTCATGAGCCCTTCCTGGAGAACCTACTAGAGAACAAACTTCACACAACCAACCCTTAGAAAGTTATTGACATAAGGACTGGCAATGAACATTAAATCTACATATAATGATTGGTAAAACTATGACTGAAATGAAGGTTTGAAGAGATATCAATCATAGAATGTAAAAGTTTCCTGCTATGATAATGTAGATAATAAAACAACCATTCTAGAACTTGGGATATCGGCAAGGTGGCTGAATAGGGTACTTGGTACTCTTCTGCTTCTCCCCACCCAAGAGCCAGAGCCACAGGTGCAGCTGCCTACCAAGGCGAGTGACTGTGGGATGCTGGAACCCAATAACAGAAACATAGAAGCCTTGTGAAATCCAGACTTGGGACAGTAGCAAATCCAGCAGCAGAGCCAGGAGAGGTGGAATCTCCTCTTGCAGGGTAAGAGTGTCAGTATAGATGCTGGCAGTCCTGGCTATTAGAAAGTTTTTCAACCCTTACAGGTTTACAGCCTAAACAGATGAGAAACTTGAAGAAACCCACACAGCAGCCTGACATTGGAAAAGAGTTTACTTCATCTTCCAATGAACCTCCAGGAGGATGTGGCCAGGTGCCTTCTTGAGAATGGACTAATGGATGAATTTGATCTGCTCCGGGGGTCTACATTACTTACTTTTATTTTCTCTGTGACCAAACACAAGCAGCCTAAGGGAGGAAGGATTCATTTTGGCTCGTGGATTCAGAGGTGCCATATCATGGTGGGGCAGGACAAAGCAGTTCACATCATGGTGGCCAGGAATCAGGGAAGAGGAGTATCCAGGAAGAGGGCAAGGCCAAATACAGCCCCAAGGAAACAGCACCAGGGAACTACTTCCTTCAGCTAGGCTCCACTTCCTGCATTTCACCACCTCCCCATCAAATTGTGACTTCATCAAGGGATGAATCCATTGACTATGTCTAAGCTCTCATGGTCAAATTTCCTCTGGAGATGTCTTCAGACCCGCTCAGAGGTGTGCTTCATCAACCTCCTAGGCATTTTTTAATGCATTCAGGTAGACAATAGAGATTAACCATCACACATCCACACCTTGTTGATTTGACACCCAGGAACATCACATTAAACCACAATAGAGTCAGAGAGCCCTGCATTCGCATCTCTGGCACCCACAGCCCTCGGAAGCTGCTTCAGGAGCCTGACTTGGCTCAGATTGTGCCAGACACAGACCTGTCAGGAGGGCCACATTGTAGGGGATTTGAAACACACAGGAGAGGAGCGGGGTCACTCTCAAGAACTGAGGGCCAGGTGCCTCCCTTCTGAGACCAGGGGCATGGCTGGTCATGTACGCCTTCACACAGAGACCAGGACTAAGGGAAGATGTCCCCTTAGTTCCCTTCTGGTGTGGCACAGGGCACCTGTCCATGATGGAGGAGAGAGAACTCTGGTTCTCCTGCTCCCTGCCCCCACAGCCTTCTTGGGGTGGCTGAGAGCAGCGCTGCCCTGGCTCCTGGGCCACACCCTAAGATGGTCTCCTCCCACTTGCTCCCGTGAGATCTCTGCTGAGACTCACACCTGCCTGATCCCTGGCAGACACCACAAGAACTGAAAGAAACTGGGCAGAGAGCCCCCATACCCAGGCCAGGTGTGCACAGCCAGGGAATGGGGGGGGTCTGCATCCTGTGGCTAGGACGGCACCCCATGCTTGCAGAAGAGAGGAAGGATGCGACTCCCATGATCACAACACCACAGGTGCCCACAACAGTCACTTCCTCCCTCACTGGACAAGACTGTGAAAGCCACAGAGGGGCAGCTGTGGGTCCTACCTCAGCTCTCTCCACGATGCCCCTATGTCTGTGCCCAGTCTGATCCAAGGATAGCTGCTTTGAGCCCCTCACCACTGCTGGAGCAGCCATGGCTCAAAATCCATTCCAGCAACAGAATCAATATCAGCTGTGCCTTCGGAAACCCCATCGCTTGGTAAAGGCCAACACTTCCAAGGTAGGAGAACCACAGAGGTCTCACCCCACTCACTCTACTATGTACATCACACCTGCCTGAATTTCTAGTGTCCCCACTCCTGTGTAGCCCTCAGAGACAATGGGTCATTCTAGTTCTGATATGGTACTTACTGCACCCAAAAGCTGTAATCACAGCCAGACTGCATTACACTGCACAGGTGGAAGTAAACTCAAAACTGTATAACAAAACAATGTCCCAAGACATCTTCAGGAGAAAGCCACTTACTAAGAAGGCCATCCTATTAAAATGTTAGGTATATCCATTCCATCAGATGTCCAAATCCCAACATCAGAATGCAAGAAGTATGATAAAATAAGGCACTATGACATCTCCTTAAGACCGTAACTCTCTGGTCAGAGATTCCAAAGACATCAGTGTGGATGAAATACCTAACAGAATTCAAAAGAATGATTTTTTAAATGGTCAATGAAATCCAAGAGAATACAGACAGTTAAATAAAATTAGGAAGACAATGCAAAATATGAATGAGAAATTAAGCAAAGAAATAGAGATTATGAAAAACTGTCAAACAAATGTAAATGAAGAACTTAATCAGATTAAAAAATCCAATAAATGAAGAACTTATAAATGTAAATGAAGAACTTAATCAGATTTAAAAAATCCAGTTCAATCCCTCAAAAATATAATCAATCAAGAAAAAGAAAATTAGAGCTTTAACACAGGTCATTTGTAATATCATTCACATAGAAATAAAGAAAAAAGGAAAGAATGAATGAAGAGAGATTTAAGGACTCTGGGACTCCATTGAAAGAGCAAACATCTACATTATTGGCATACCTGAGGGGGAGAAATAAAGGATAAGGGCATGGAAAACATATTCAATGAAATAATAGCAGAAAACTTTCTCTATCTTGGGAAAGACATGGACACTCAAGTACAAGAGGCATATCCAGGCACATATGACTAGAAAAGATCTTCACTATAACTTGTTATAGTCAAACTTTCAAAAGTACAAGATGAAGAAATAATTTTAAAATCTACAAAAGAAAAAACACAAAGTCATATTTAAAGGCAACTCCTTTAGACTAACAGCAGATTTCTCAGCAGAAACCCTATAGGCCAGGAGGTCATGGGATGACATATTTTAAGTCCTGAAAGAAAATAACTGTCAACCAAGATTATTATACACCTCAAGATATATACCAATTGAAGGAACAATCAATGTGTTTCAAAACCAGAAAAAACTGAGGGAATTCATCACCACTAGACCAGCCTTAATAAAGATGGTTAAGAAAGTCCTATACCCAGAAGTGGAAGAAAGGTAATTACCATCATGATACCATGTGAAAGTATAAATCTCACAAATGAGAAATAGAAAAGAGCCAAACATTATTAATACAACAGACCATCAAACTATAAAGATAAATAAGATAAATAGTAGGAAAGAACACTTTAAAAGCTAGACTAAAATCAACAAAATGACAAACACAAGTATGCTTTTCAACAATAACTCTAACTGTAATTGGTTTTAACTATCCAACAACAACAATCCACTTAAAATATATAGACTGAATGAATTAAAAGAATAAGACCTAAACATATACTGTCTACAAGAGAGCCATCCTCAATAATAAAGATACACACAGACTGAAAGTGAAAGTATGGAAAATGTTATTCCAAGCAAATGGAATCCAAAGACAGGCAGGAGTAGCTATGTAAAATAGATTTAAAGGCAAAAACAGTAAGGGAGAGAATGAAGGTCACCATATAATGATCAGAGGATCAATTCATCAAGAAGATATAATGATTATAAATCTATGTGCACCTATAATGGAGCACCTGCCTTTATGAAACAAATACTATTAGACCTAAAGGGAGAGGTAGGCTCCAATACAATTATAGTGGGGGATTTTAATACTCTATTATCAATAATGCAGAAAAAAATCAATGCAGACCAAAATCAATAAAGAAACATCAGAGTTAAATTACACTATAAATCAAATGGACTTACAGACATTTACAGAACATGGCATTTAATAGCTACAGAATACACATCCCTTTCATTAACACAAAGAACTTCCTCTAGAACAGATTTCATATTGTCATCAAACTAGTCAACAAAGTAAAAAAGACTGAAATCATATCCTTCATGTTTTTCTGATCACAATGAAATGAAACTAAATTCTACAGCAAGAGAAACTTGAGAAATCATAAAAATACATGGTGATTAAACAACATACCTTTGAATAAATCATGAATCAAGAGGAAATCAGAAGTCAAATTTTAAAAATTCCTTGAAACAAATGAAAATGGAAACAAAAAATACTGAAATAAGTAAGACACAGGAAAACCAGTATGAAGAAAGAAATATAGCAATGAGTGCTAATATCAAAACAATAGAAAGATTTCAAATAAACAAACTAATGATGCATCACAAGCTCTTAGAAAAGCTAGAACAAATCAAACCAAAGATTAGTAGAAGGAAATAAATAACAAGGATCAGAGAAGAAACAAATGAAATAGAGTCCAAAAGAATAATACAAAAGATTGATGAAACAGAGTTGGTTCTTTGAAAAGATGAACACAATTGACAACCCTCAAGGATGGACTAACCAGAAACAAGAGAGAAGAGCCAAATAAATAAAATTTAAAATGAAAATGGACACATTACAGTTGATACTATGGAAATCCAAAGGATCATTAGAGATTATTTTCAAAAATATATGCTAACAAATTGGAAAATCTGAAAAAAATGAACAAATTTCTTGACACATATAACTTACCAAAATTGAACCAAGAGGATATGAAAATCTGAATATACCAAAAAACAAATTATGAGATTGAGTAATAATAGTTTCCCCCAAAAAAGATAAGCCCAGGACTGAAGGACTTCACTGCCAAGTTTTACCAAACCTTTAAAAAATAACTAATACCATTGCTTCTCAAACTACTTCATAGAATTAAAAATTTTAGAACTTTCCAAACTCATTTTATGAGGCCACCATTACTCTGTTACTAAAACCTGTCAAGTACACATGTGAAAAAATACAGAACAATATTGATGAACATAAATGTAAAAATACCTCAGCAAAATTCTAGCAAATTGAATTCCAAAGGACATTTAAAAATTCACACACTGATTAATGATTAAGTTGATTTCAACCCAGGGACACCAAGATAGCTCAACATATGCAAATCAATATGTGTAATGTATCACATAAATAGAATGAAGATAAAAATCAAATCAATACAGAAGGGATTTGATAAAATTCAACATCTTTTCATGATAAAAATACTGAAGAAACTAGGTATAGAAGGATCACATCTCAACATAATAAAGACTATGTAGAACTTCCCCGTAGCTAACATCATACTGAATGGGGAAAAGCTGAAAGCATTTCCTCTAAGATCAAGGACAACACAAGGATGTCCACTACCACTACTCTTATTCAACATAGTACTAAAAACTTTGTTGTTGTTAGGTGTTGTTTAGTCAGGTCGGACTCAGAATGACCCTAAATTCATAACAACCCTCATAGGGTTTTCAATAGCTGACTGTTTGGGGTTTATTTTTAGCCAGAACAATTAGGCAAGAGACATAAATAAAAGGCAAACAAACAGGAAAGAAGGAAATCAAATCATTCCTGTTTACATATGATAGGATTCTGTACATAGAGAAAACTAGAGTCTGCTAAAGGATGGGATTGATAAAGGAATTCAGTGAATTAGCAGGATACAAAATCAACATATGATAACAAGTAGCTTTTCTCTATAACAATAATGAACTCACTGAGAAAGAAATCATGAAAATAATCTCATTTACAATAGCCACATAGAAAGTACAGTATGTAGGGACAAACATAACTAAGGAGGTAAAAGATCTCTATAATAGAACTCACCAAATACTAATGAAAGAACTTGAAGAAGACATTAAAATGTGGGGCTATCTCCCATGTTTATTGATTGGAAGAATCAATGTTGTTAAAATGTCTATACAACCTAAAGTAATCGATAGATTCAGTACAACCGGTATCAAAACCAATGACATTCCTCACAGAACTCTTTATTCTTTTGGGTCCTTTGTGTTTCTGTATGAATTTGGGGATTTTTTTTTATAGTTCTGTGAAGAATGTCATTCTAGAATCCCAGCCCAAGTAGTCATATGTTGTTGTTGTTGTTAGGTGCTGTCCAGTTGATATCTAACTCATAGCGACCCTCGTAGGGTTTTCAATGGCTGACTGTTTCGGGATTGCCTTGGGAGTGGATTGCCAGGCCCTTCTCCCATTTTTGTGGTGCTGGGAATTGAACTCAAGACCTCAGAGACTGCAGCGCAGTGCTCTACCCACTGAGCTAAATCCCAGTCCCCAAGTAGTCATATAGAAGTTGATAATATTAACATTGTTCTTCTCATAGTGTTGTGTATATTTGAGTAAATCAAATAAACAGTTATGGAATTTTCTATTATTCTCTGTGTATTTGAAAACTAAGATTCTCAGTGTAAAAGAAAATAATGAAATAAAACAAAAATGTTTAAAGTTAACCTCTTGTAGCCCACTACTTTGCTAGAACACATTAATAAGAACTCATGCAGTTGCTATTATTATGTGTGTTCTATCTCTAACAAAAAAGCCTAGAAAGAGTAATACAGCCAGCAGCAAAAAGAAGGAAAAAACATTTCCTACTTTAAGAAAAATGTGAATTTGCAGGGAAATGTCTGGCTCATAGTGGTGGGAGAGGTTATGTAGAAGATAAACTTGGAATTTTTTTTTCATAGAAAATAGCAAGGAAACAATAAAAAATGACTAGGATCACACTAAAAGGACTCAGGTACTGACTGAAGGGAGGCTTATTGGGCAAAAGATGACAAAAGTCAACCTTACCAAAGGATAAAAATAACTGATTAGAATTCATGTTTATTTTTTCTTTTTTTTCTGTACTGGGAGTTGAACCCAGGGCACCTGCATACTCTGAAAGTGCTGGACCACTGCACCCTCAGCCTACTTTTTAACTTTTTGAGACAGGGTCTTGCTAAGTTACACAGACTGCCTCTGGTCTTGAACTTGCAGTCCTCCTGCCTCCGCCTCCCAAGCTGCTGGGATTACAGGCGTGCGCCAGTGCGCCTGGCTCTAGAATTCGTGTTTTAATTGCATAAGTTCATTATATTTTTAGGATAATAATTGGGCACTTTCAAAGAATCACAGAGAACAAATACATTATAATGGAGACAAATAGCCAAGCATTTATCCTATTTTTCCTGTATAATTTGTAGCAATGAATAATCAATAGATGACAGGAGGTCATCTCCTTATAAAAGCACTCTAATTAATAAATGAAAACCTTTGATAAAATTTAATTATCACTATTTGGAAGCCTAAAATAAATTAATAGCTGCAGACACTAACTTTCAATGGATGCCAATGTCACAAAAAGAGAGGAAAACAGGCACTATGTCTCCTTTTGAAAGAAACACAACGTCTTATAATATTGACAAAGAAACCCAGCCTGAGCCTCATCAAGCCTGTGGTCCCAGCTTTCATAGAGTAAAGGAACACGGGGAAAAACAGCATATACTCAGGCAGTGAGGATAATCCCCATCACAATGCCCTGAGTTCTATAATTTATAAATTGTAAAGGAAGAAAAAAGAGATTAAAAGACATGTCAAATTTAAAAGTTGGGCTGGATTATAGTGTCTAGGTGTTATAAAACTATAAAGATGATCCAAAATGTGGTTTACAGTAAATAATTATGAGTAGTCACTTTGGGGGAGTTGGGATTGCGGGGGGGGGGGGGGGTTCTGAAATGCCCAGTAAAGCTCCACCTAGTGTTCATTATAAAATATACAATTGGTTGTTATGAACTATAGTCACCCCGCTGTGGTGACTGATATTGAACTCTGAACACAAAGTAAAGACTGGGACAGAGCTAGTTGTAAACTTCCTTCTTGAGCACTGAAGGCATATCCAACACACACCACTAGTCCCTATGCAAGGGTGGGAGACTTAATCATACATTCAAAGAGATGTTTGTATAATCGTTAGCTGACCACTAATATAATTAAGTCTGCAGCTGTAGCCCTGTGGCATCCGATCCCATCAGATCTCGGAAGCTAAGCAGGGTTGGGCCTGGTTAGTACTTGGATGGGAGACTGCCTGGGAAGACCAGGTGCTGTAGGCTTGGGAGATGGACCCGGGAACCCACTCCCAAAAGTCAATCCATCATTGAAAACCCTATGAACAGCAGAGAAGCACTGACAATAGTGTTTCGCCTGTTGTACACAGGGTCCCTATGAGTCCGATACTGACTCGACGGCCCCTAACAACAACAACAATATAACTAAGCAGGGACATCAGTGTTTATACACTACAAAAATATGTTGTTGTTGTTGTTAGGGGCCATCGAGTCGAGTCCGACTCATAGCGACCCTATGTACAGCAGATCGAAACACTTGCCGATTCTGTGCCAGGCAAACAATCTTATTTATGTTTAAGCCCATTGTTGCAGACACTGTGTCAATCCACCTGGTGGAGGGTTTCCCTCTTTTGCGTTGACCTGCCACTCTTCCAAACATGTCCTTCTCCAGGGATTGTTCTCTCCTGACTACATGTCCGAAATATGTAAGACGCAGTTTGGCCATTTTTGCTTCCACGGAGCACTCTGGTTGTACTTCTTTTAGGACAGATCTGTTGGTTCTTTTGGCAGTCCATGGTATATTCAATAGACGTCTCCAGCACCACAATTCAAAAGCATCAATTCTTTTTCTGTCTCTCTTGTTCAATGTCCAGCTTTCACAACCATATGATGCCACTGAAAATACCATGGCATGAGTCAGACACACCTTCATCTTCAATGTGACATCTTTGCTTTTCAAT
>VMDO01027660.1:0-24945 GCA_007922755.1 Pedetes capensis | reverse complement strand
GAAAAACATAATGTAATTTTCTCCAAGATGTTGTAAGTATGTTTGCTAGAACTCAGTATGCATTCATGATGGAAATAATTAATATTAGCAAATAAGAAAAAGAGAGGAATCTTTAGTAAGATGAGTGAAATGTGAATTTTGTTCATTACCATGTCTCAGTTAACCAAAGTGTGACAACTAAAATCCAGATGTTACCACCACTGAAAAGTGAAAGTGCATGTTAGAAACAAATTGACACTTGAGAATACAGTATAACTCAAAAGATAAAATATACGTTAAAGAAAAAACCTTGAATGAAAAATATAGTTTATTTTGTTTTAAGCAGGAGTGTATCATGTGCCACAATAACTCTTTAGTATTTGTAATGGCAACTCAAATATTTCCACTTTGTTCTCCAATGATCAAGGACATTGGGGGAGGGCAAAAGGTGTAGAAAGACCAGAAGAAGAATTATCTTTCTGTTTTAAGAATGATTTGTTAAATAAAGGATCTAAATAATTCAGGAAAAGTGTGAAGAGTACATGTTCCAGATGCATGGGCATTTGTTTTGTGAGTGCTAGCATGAAAAAAGGCATTTATTTTGATGACTCAATATGTTCAGCATGATCAGAAACAAAAAGTGTTTATCAGCTCATAATGTGTTTAAAGAGAAACTTATTGAGGTTGAAATCAGCAGATGACAGCAAGAAATGAAAAGGTTTGTTCATTAGACCATAAAATGAAATAAATTCAAATTGAATTTCTAAAGAATTCAAGCCATAAAGAATAATTATTTGATGAATTGTTCTGTTTGTTTATGACCGTATTGTTATTTCAGTTTACTGAGCAGTGCCTTTTTATATCACTGTATATGGATATTCACATATCAACTCTAGATGTAAACTTTCTTTTCCTAAATAGAATTTTAAGAAAAGAAGCACTGACTAAATAGGTTTTTATCATTCAGCAATTGTTAGAGTTAAACCCAGCATGGTGGCACATACCTATAATCCCAGCACTATTGAGAAGGCTGAGGCAGGAGGATTAAGGAGAACTTGAGGCTCTACCTGGTCTACATAGCAAGTTCCAGGCCAACCTAGCTACACACCATGCTTCTGTCTCAAGAAAAACAAAACAATAATAATAATAAATAGGATACATTCATTGAAGCTAGCTACAAGTTTCACATTTTAATTTAATTCATTGAACTTAAATTTGTGTTTTAATTAAATATCCATGAAATTTTATAGATTCTATAATGGGATTATTATGTATTTACATAGTGCAATTTTTAAAAAATATTTTGTAATTACTAATAACTTAATGTCTGCTATTGCTATCAGCGTCTTCAAAACTGATTACATTGACCAGCTGTAATATTCTAATAAATGCCTCACACTAAGTGTGGCTGAGACATAACACATATGGCAATATACAGGGATAATATCAATTACAAAGACTTCAGAGTCTCCACTGGGGATTAATTCAACAGATGTATATTTAAATCTAGTACATGTGATCTAGCCTGCAGCCGTACCACTGTGGCTTCAAATCCCATCAGATCTTGGATTTGCTAAACAGGATTGGGCCTCATTAGTACTTGAATAGGAGACCACCTGAGAACACCAAGTACTGTAGACTTGGGAGAAGGACCCAGCAACCCATCCCCAAAAAACAATCAGCCATTGAAAACCCTATGACTAAAAGAGAAGCACAGACAATAGTGTTCCACCTATTGTACATATGATCTCTTTGAGGTGCACACCAATTTGATGTCACCAAACAACAAAAGCAGATGATGTAGTTTTGCTTGGTGTTAAATGTATGAAAGCATAAACAACAAAATAAGACAAAAAAATAAATAAATAAACCAAGGTACATACTTGTCTATTTCAAGTCCTTCATAGGATGCTGGGAGATAAGATGAGAATGCAAAGAGCTAGAACATAGTAGAATCCCGTATGAGAAGTATAAGAGTTGTGGAATTCCAGAGTACATTGATTAATGTGGGACCTTAATAATTAGGCAAAGAAACCCAGGCAGTTGGATAAAAATATCATAGGTTTTGTCTTTGTATGACTTTCATACTGAATCTTGGTTCTTGAAATATCTTTTTAATGTATTTCCTCCTCTATAAAATGATATTTTATGAGAATAATATAATTGTGTATATATGTATACATAACATGTTGTTGTTGTTAGGTGCTGTTGAGTCAGGTCTGACACAGCAACCCTCATTTGTGTACTTACATATAACACAGATGTATGGTATATAATAACCCATATGTCAAGTATTCCTTTAGAATACTGCAATATTATAATTGGTTGAGGAGATTTTGAACCACATGATAAAGTGGTATACCACAGAAAATAATTTGAGATTTAGAATTTCTTGTGATGCAAACAAAGCTTTATATATACTTTTAAATCTCCCCAGTTGATTCCAATGCCCAGCCGAGGCTGAGAACTGCTGTTTACTATTTTAGTTGTGAATATGAGATTTTATACCTATCAGAGAAAATGATTAAAACACTGATAGCTAGTGATGATCAACTTAAATGTTCATATTATTTTATTATCCTTCTTTCTTTCTAAGTTTACAATATACTCTTCAACTATTTTCAATCATCTTAAGCCTCCTTTTCTATGTAGTTGCTGAGATATCTTGCCCAATGGATATTCTTTCTGTTTTAGCAATAAGAATTTTAAAAACGTATAATGGTAACAGGGAACCTATATAAATAATGTACAACAAAATGCATATATGGAAATGTCACAATGAAAAGCATGTCAGAATGAATCACATAAAGGTGTACATTAAAAATTTCCAATAAAAAATGTATAATGACATTAGAAGTTAACTTGCATTTATAGAACAAAGGATTTCTCATGGCTATCTATGAAGAGGTAAAGTGATTTCAAAAATTTTGCTAAGATTATGCTATTAGACTTGGCTTAAATATCCATGATGTTTTAACTACAGCACTATTTTGGAGGTCATGGACTATAAGGACACAGTCATCTACATGTCCAATGCACAACTTCTAGCACAAAGGAAACACTTTTTCCAAAGGACTCTTGAATACTCTTGCCTTACCAGAGTGAAACTAGTGGTCATTTTCCAAATGAATGATGTTTTCTCACAAATTAGGGAGAAGAAAATGTGGATATAAATTGTCATTCAAAGAGCATGTGAAAGAACAAAAACTAATATTAATTTGTGAGCTCTTGCAAAATGAGATAAATGAATTATATACTCATCAAAAACTTTGTATATCTTTTACAACTTCTTTCTTCTGTGCTTTATGTTATTTTTTGTTTTGTGTTACTTTTTTTGCAGTACTGGGGAATTGTTGAACCAAGGGTGCTCCACCAATGAGCCCCACCCCCATTTTCATTTGGGTCTTTTTTTTTTTTTTTTTTTTTTTTTTTTTTTTTTTTTTTTTTTTTTTTTTTTTTTTTTTTTTTTTTTGAGATAGGGACTCACTAAGTTGCACAGGCTGCCATTGATCTCAATCTCATGATCCTCCTGCCTCAGCCTCTTGAGTCATTGGAATTACAGGCATGCACCATGGAACCTAGCTTGCTTTATAGTTGTCATTGTAGAGATTTTTAACATCTTTGGTTAATTTTATGCTTGTTTTTAATGTTATTCTTGTTTTGTTTTGTTGTATCAAGGTTACTGAGAATAGGAAAATTTTCCTGGCTACTTTTTCAATGATTCTGGTATGCAGATTTTGTGTCCTGCTATTTTAATGAAAGAGTTTATCAGATCTACCAGTCTTCTGGTAGAGTCTTTTGAATCTTTTACATATGAAATCACATCATCTGTAGACAGGGATTATTGACTTCTTCCTTTCCTATGTGTACCCTTTTTATTTATTTCTTTAGCCTTATTGCTCCAGCTAAGAATTCAAGTATTATATTGCATAAGAGTGGTAATAGTGGATAACTTTGTCTCATTCTTGATTTTAGAGGTAATATTTTCAGTAATTTCCCTTTCAGTATAATATTGGTTATTGGTCTGTTGGAGATAATCTTTATTAAGCTAGTTATGACCCTTCTATTCCTAGGAACATCTTAGCAAGACCCTGCACTACTTAGAGGACCCTGTCTCAGAATAAAAACTAAGAAATGGGTGGGGAGAGTAGAATACTTGACTAGCATGAATAAGGCCCTAGATTCAATCCCTCAATACCATAAAAAACAACCAATGCAATTTTAATATTAACATATGTAAATCAGTAATTTATATAATTAATACTATAATCAATGGGCTGGGCTGAGATTTAGCTCAGTTGGTAGAGTGCTGTTCTGTACTCTCTGAGAACCCAAGTTCAAACACCAGCATCACAAAAATGGGAGAAGAACCTGGCAATCAATTCCCAAAGCATCCCCCAAACAATCAGTCATCGAAAACCCTATAAAGGTCTCTATGAGTTGGACTCTACTTGACACCATACAACAACAAAAATAATTAATAAGTGGAAAATTCAATGTATTACCTATGACCTTGATAGTAAAATGTGAAAGGTAAAACTTTCCAGAGACCACTTTGATAGAATAATAAATAGATTATATGTTTATATGTATATAGCTAATATATATATATATGTGTGTGTATATATGTATATAAACACATGAAATATACATACATGCATTTAACAAAATCACTTATAATCTACAGTGTCTTATAATTCTTTTGCTATGAAATTTATGAGAGAATACTATAATTCTAATGAGTATGTTTTTATCAAAATTATGGAAAACAAGCTTTCCTGTAAGTATAATCTTGAAATATATATATATATATATATATATATATATATATATATATATATATAATTACAAATCTTAGGTTATAATTACAAATCTACTAGAAACAGAATCTTTTTTTTAACAAGCCAAAAATTTTCTTTTAAGGTGACAAACATCAAAATACCCTGAAGACAAAGTAACATAATTTATTAATCTACTATATTTTAATATCTGTGTAGCAACTGATCTAACATTTTAAGAACACATTTTCAGCATTTTAGTGTGAAATCGGTTCAGATTTTGCGTTTTCAAAATGGCCCTTTTCAATAATCTTCCCTTTCCTTAGTATTTTTCTCTGTATATATGTGTGTTAACTAATTTTATCTCTTAACTTATAGCTAAGACAAAATTATAATATTCAGGGTTTATATAAGCCTGCAGCTGTAGCACCATGGCATGCGATTCTGCCAGATCTCAGAAGCTAAGCAAGGTCTGGCCTGGTTAATACTTGGATGGGAGACCTCCTAAGAACACAAGGTGCTGTAGGCTTGGGAGAAGGACCTGGCAACCCACTCCCAAAAATCAATCCACCATTGAAACACTGTGAATAGCAGAGAAGCACTGACAATTGTGTTTCACCATTTGTAGGTAGGGTTGCTATGAGTCGGATACTGACTTAATGATACCTAACAACAAAAACATAATATATAAATAATAATTTTTTCCATGTTCATATATCCCTATTAATTTTCTTTAGGTGATTATACCTTTAAAAGAAACCATCTTTGGGCATCAAGGAAGGGCTAGCTGAAGATATTTTATGTAGACAATATAATTTTCTCATTTGCTTACATTTGCTCATTTCCTTTTTTAGAATATTAGAGACTAGATTACAGTTTTCATGCTTGGATTGAACTTTTCTGTCAAGTAGACCAGCCATGAGATGGGGACTAATTAAAGAATTTGATTAAACTGCTAGACTTTCTACTTAGTTTTGTTGTTGTTGTTAGGTGCCGTCAAGTCGCTGTCTGACTCATAGCGACCCTTATAGGGTTTTCAATGGCTGAGTGCTTCGGGATTGCCTTGGGAGTGGATTGCCAGGCCCTTCTCCCATTTTTGTGGTGCTGGGAATTGAACTTGGGGCCTCAGAGACTGCAGCGCAGTGCTCTACCCACTGAGCTAAATCCCAGCCCTACTTAGTTTTACTGAGAAATAAAAATAATCATAGAAGCTTGTGGGATTCTAGAGATATAACCTATTAATATAAAATATAGCAGAAAAATAAAAATAAGATAAACTGCTCCTCAATATAAGAGAAAATTATAACCCAGTTATATCTAACACAAACATTTGGCCATGGATCATCAGTCTTTTGTGGGTGAGTCTTTGTATGAACTTATGGAACTGAGGAGGAATCTTCCTAGGAACAAGTTAAGGTGGAAAACAAGTTGATTTTCCCAGTCTATCTCACATTCACTAGATACAAATAAATATCCTTTTGATCTTTGACAACTGTCCTTCATTAGACTCACTATTGCATTCTGAGAAGGAATGTGCATTTGGTAGATCTATCCCATCCCCTATAATTTGGATTGGTTTATAAATCCTGTTTGTATTGTGCTGGCATTATGATAACCTTGTTAGAACGAAACACTCCTGGACAATATACCATGCTCGGCACTATGTCAGTGTTTCTCTACTATTCATAGGGTCTTCAATGACTGATTGTTTTGGAATTGTTTTGAGAATGGGCTGCCAGGTGCTTCTCCCTTTTTTGCAGTGTGGGAAATTAAACCTAGGGCCTCGGAGAGCACAGGGTAGCACTTGACCAACTGAGCTAAACCCTAGCCCATGATAATCTTGTATAGTTCATTAATTCATGGGCCCTTTAAAAAGGGAGCGGCAAATGAGATAGACACCTTTGACTAATTCAGTTGCTGAGATACTGATGTAGCCTTGCCCTTAAAGAAAGTCAAATGAATACCAGTTTCATCTGTGGAAGGAATCTCAACTCTACACAGGCTCCTGAGGAAAAATTCCTTTAGTAGAGACTGGCTAGCAGTAACATTGAAGAGGTTATATTTTGGTTTTAATTCCTTTTGGATTTTAACATTCCAAAATTTAATTTTAGTTATTTAGTTTTTTCTCTTGCAGCATTTATAATGAGAGAATATATATTCAAACATGTTGGCATTCTATGTTGAATGTGCTTCTACTGCCCTCTGACCTCATTTCAAAACCTTTGGTGAGTTGTAATAAGCAATGCTGGTATAGGAAAAGTTTGAATGAAAATAGATTGTTGTTGTTGTTGTTGTTGTTGTTAGGTGCCGTCAAGTCAGTATCAGACTCATAGTGACCCTCTGTACAACAGGGGAAACACTATTGTCAGTGCTTCTCCGCTGTTCATAGGGTTTTCAATGGCAGATTGATTTTTGGGAGGGGGTTGCCAGGTCCTTCTCCCAAGCCTACAGCACCTGGTATTCCCAGGTGGTCTCCCATCCAGGTACTAACCAGGCCAGACCCTGCTTAGCTTCCGAGATCTAACGGGATCGGATTCCACAGTGCTATGGCTGCAGGCCGTTGTTGTTAGATACCATGAAGTCAGTGTCTGACTCATAGTGACTCTATGTACAACAGAAACAGTAGTGTTAGTGCTTCTCTGCTATTCATAGGGTTTTCAATGGTGGATTGATTTTCGGGAACAGTTTGCGGGGTCCTTCTCACAAGTGTACAGCACCTGGTGTTCTCAGCCAGTCTCCCATCCAAGTACTACCAGGCCTGAACCTGCTTAGCTTCTGAGATCTGACAGGATTGGATGCCACAGTGACATCACTGTAGACTTCCACATATAGAGCACATTGCATAAGTGCTTATTTATTCTTACAAACTTATACCAGTTAAAATTTTCTCCATCAGCCTTCTAATCACCCAAAATGGTTGAAATGTCTCTATTTGAGATTTCTGTAGCTAAAGATTCACACCAAGAGCTCTATCATGTACAAATGATTTGTTTATATTACTATCATATGTTTTGAAAACAGGCTCCTCTTTTATGCACAATGTCTGTCTCAGGACCTAATAAGATCTGACAAATGCTGCTACACAAAGTGTTTATAAAAGTGAACTAACTTCACTGCAAATATCTTACATTCACAAACATCACATTGTGCTTATTTTGTATAATAGCTTAGAATAGCTTAGAATAGCAACTACAGCTAGTATCTTCCAAATATGTATATAAAACCAGGGAAGGCATTGGTAAAGATTAATAATATTAGAAATAAAAATGATTTGTTTAAAAATAGCATCAAAACTCAATGAAAATACTATGAATACTTGGTATTTTGCCTCTCAAATTTATTTTCTTCTTCTATGGAATGAAAAGCAGGGCACCATGTATCTATTGATTGCATTTTACATGAAGATATGTTTAGGCTGTAGAGTGATTGTAGAAGCTCACACATTCTCAGTTGGAGTCTCCTCTTGTTATTGTTACTCTTAAATTTTATTAAATACTTCCCCTGCGATTAGTCTGTTGAGCCTACAGTCATGGTGTGGGATCTTTGCAGTTCTTGAAAGCTAAGCAGGATCAGACCTGATTAGTACCTGAACATGAGACTGCCTAGAACAGCAGATGCCATAGACTTAGGAGAAGGAACCAGCAATGCACTCCCAAAAAGCAACCAGCCATTGAAAACCCAATGAATAGCAGAGAATTACTGACAATAGTGTTTTGCCTGTGGTATGTAGGGTCACTATTAGTCGGATACTGGCTCCACCACGGCATCTAACAACAGCAACATTGTAGAGAGTAGAAATTTAGTCTCGTTGATCTTTTCTCCTGACAGAAATAATTACCTCCATTTTAAATTAGATTTACCTTAGTATGATTTTGGGGTTTTAATAAGAAAATTATGTAATATAATTTGGTTTAGATTAGAATTATGTTGCCTCTTTGTACTGTAGGATTACCTCTTATCCTCTAAATATTCCTGTTACTACTTAAAAAATGCGTCTTCATGTATGGATATATAATGATCCAATTGAATTATAAATAAGAATAGAATACTCTCCCCTGCAAGTTTTCACAGTCTAATGAAGTAAAGAATAAGGTAATGCTTGAAATTACAAATAATTATAATTTCTTAACTCAGTAAATATTTTAGACAAAAAACAAAGCTTACATATTTAAATGCTTATATTAAGTATTATTGGAGTCATACATATTATTATATTAAACATTAGAACACGACACACTCTTCTGAATCTATGCAGAACAGAATTGGAACCAGGTAGTAAAAAAAATAACATATTAGCTGTTTGTTTCAGGAAATCATTGGTCTGGGAAGATAAAATTACAACCAAGTAAAATAGTATCTTGTCAAGACTATTTTAAAAATCTGGGATTTAGCTCAGTTGGTAGAGCTCCGCTCAGCAGTCTCTGAGGTCCCGAGTTTGATTCCCAGCACAGCAAAAATGGGAGAAGGACGTGGCAACCCATTCCCAAGGCAATCCGGAAACAATCTGCCATTGAAAACCCTATGAGGGTCGCTATGAGTCAGACATGACTGGACAGCACCTAACAACAACAAGCTAAGTCAACCAATCATAGGTGATTGTTATAAAATTGATCAATTTCTGACTAGTTTTCTATTTTTCAAGATGAAAAATAGTCTATTGAAAACATAAAGTCCTTTACATGTATTTATCTAATTTCCATACCTTAATATATGACAAGAAAGAAAAAAATGATTTGAGTAATTTAAAGGTTAAAGACTTTATTCAGCTGGTATACATCAAAGAGCAGCTGAACATCAAATAACCCCCAAAGCAAAAACAGTAGTATAGTTTTATAGAGTGAGGAGAGAAGAGGAAAATGTATCATTCTGTTTAAGCTGAGGTACCATTTTTCTTCATCTGTAAAACCTATGTTTGGACAAGTTAGAAACTATTTTGTGTTTTTACAACTATTGGTAGGAATTGTTGGTACAATCCCATTTAAGAAGCTCTCAGAACAATTCTGTTGAGAATTGATTATGCAGTCTTTTGAAGTTTCTTAGAAAGTCTAGATAGCAGGAAAACGCAGAGAAAGGAAAAGGAAAGACAAATATTATAAGGAAATACAGATTGAATATGGGAATTTAGAGACTCTATTAATCCCTTACAGGCAGATCAATGCCTTACTGTGATAAATCTAATAAACATATGTTTATTCAAGCAATAGAATTTTCTGATGTTACTTTGGCATGTTGACATTTGAAAGAAATAAATATTGGAAGGATAATGATTTGAAGACAATACCTGACAATTGGAAAAGAATGTTACATAAAAATGACATGATACTACAGCTTTAAAGTGTTTTTCAGGTTAAGAATTTCGGAAAGATATTGAAGAGAACATGTAAAGATGTGGCAGGTGTAGCTTTTCACTGAGATAAACATAGCATAGATTTGCTTTTCCTTATTGCTCCTCTCTAGACACAACCAAATATGCTGATAATAGTTCAACAGTCCTAAAAGATTCTGAAAGATTAATGGAAGAAGGTGGAGGATAGCTAAATTGTTGTTAGAGGACAGCTATAGACTCCAAGAACTGGGAAATTCTTTGGGTTTCCTTTTTATCTGTCAATAAAAGAATACCATGAACAACATTCTGCTCATATTTTGAAAAACAGAAAATACAGAGCAATATCTCAAAAGCTACAAATTAACAAAACCAAGTTGAAGTTAAATAGATAATATTTGAATAGTCATATACATAAAGGGATTAAATTTATAATTAAAAATCTTGATAAGTGATGAGAATCAAATTGCTTCAAATGTTTAAGGAGGAAGCAAGATTATTGTTGTTAGGTGTTTTGTTTTGTTTATTTTATTATTATTATTATTATTATTATTATTATTATTATTTTTTTTTTTTTTTTGGTACTGGGGGTTGCCCCAGGGCCTAGCGCCTGCATACTTTGCAAGTGCTGGACCACTGAGCTGAACCCTCAGCCCATTTTTTTTTTTTTTTTTTACTTTTTGAGACAGGGTCTCGCTAAATTACACAAACTGCCTCTGGTCTTGAACCTGCGATCCTTCTGCCTCCACCTCCTGAGCCACTGGGATTACAATGTCTGATTGTTTCCAGATTGCTTCAGGACTGGCTGCCACATCTTTCTCCAGTTTTGTGGTGCAGGGATTGAACCTGGTCCTCAGTGAGTATGGAGCAACACTCTACCAACTGAGTTAAACCCCAGCGCACAGCAAGATTACACACCTGTAATCTCACAGGTAGGAAGTGGGAGCAGGAAGATCATGAGGTCCATCTTGGGCTATAGAGTAAGTTCCAGATCAGCCTGGACTACATAATGAGACCATGTCTCTGGAAAATATATGTTTAAGGACAAAATAACACCAATATTATATAATCTCTTGCAAAAAACAGAAGAAAAAGGAACATTATTCTTAACTCATTTTATGAAACTAGTATTACTTTGATACCAAAAGCAGACAAAGAAAGAACACACATACAAAAGAAAAATACACATCTAGGTCTGCCATAATATATGAAAACATGCTTAATGAAATATTTACAAATTGGATCTACTAATATATAAAAGGGCTGGAGTTTAGCTCTATTGGTAGAGTGCTTGCACTGCACACTCTGAGACCCTAGCTTCTATCTCCAGCACTGCAAACAATGGAAGAAGGACCTGGTGGCCCACTCCCAAAATAGTCAATCATTCAAAAGCCTATGAATGGCACAGAACCACTGATATAGTGCTGAGCATGACACAGTGTCAGGGAGTGTTTTGTCTGTTGTACATAGAGTCACTATGAGTCAGACTGTACTCTATGGCACCTAATTACAACAATGCATAAAAAAATTATATAGCCCGATTCAAGTAGTAGAGATGGCTCAGCATTTGAAAATCAAACAATGTAATCACCATATCAGTAAATTAAAGGAGAAAAATCACATTATTATGTCAAATAATATGTTAAACTAAGGCATCTATCAGACATATATTAAACAAAAGTTTATATTAAACTAATGACCAATATTGAAAATATACAAAGAAATTCTCCAACATTGACAGTAAAATACAAACACTCCAACTATAAAACCACCAAAAAGCATGAACTAGCATTTAAACAATGACAATGTTATAATTATAAATGTTACTTGTTGTTGATAGGGCCCATTGAGTTGAGTCTGACTCCCAGTGACCCTCATAGGTTTTTCAGTGGCTGATTGTTTCAGGATTGTTTTTACTTCCGGGGGTGGTGAATGGACTGCCATATCCTTCTCCCATGTGATTGTAAATAAGCATGAGAAAACTTAAATTTTATTACTCATCAGATAAAAATTTAAAAGCCCCATGGAAAAAAATATATCCATTAGAATGACTGTTGTTGTTAGGTGCCTTCAAGTCCATGTCTGACTCATAGTGAACCTATGTAAAACAGGCAAAACACTATTGTCAGTGCTTCTCTGCTATTCAGAGGGTTTTCAATAGCAGATTGATTTTTGGGAGTGGGTTGGCAGATCCTTCTCCCAAGCCTACAGCACCTGGTGTTCCCAGGTGATCTCTCAACCAAGTACTAACCAAACCCAACTCTGCTTAGCTTTAGAGATCTGACAGGATTGGACATCACAGTGGGACAGCTGCAGGCTTAGAATGACTAAGATAAAATAATACCAGATGCTTTCAAGAAGATAAGTAAACTGAATCAGTCATACATTGTTGGTGGGAATATAAAATTGTATGGTCATTCAGTAAAGCAATTTTTTGGTGCATTATTAGAAATTTTGAAAGATGCAAACCAGGTGTGGTAGTGTATGTCTGTAATTCTAGCACTCACAAGACTGAGGCAAGAAGATGATGTGAGTTCCAGGCCAGCCTGGGGTATTAAGGGATACTCTGCCTAAGTAAATAAATAAATAAATAAATAAGTAAGTAAATATTTAATAATGTAATTATCATACTATCTACTACTTGCACTCATGCTCATTTGTTTCAGAGAAATGGAAAACAGTTGTTCCCCATTAATATATGCTACAATTTCAATGAATCTTCAGAGAAATACACTAAAGCTAATGAGTCTCAAAAGGTTGAATGCTAAATTTTTCCATTTATATAATATACTTGACATGAAAAATATAGAGAACTGAGGAAGACATGAGGTATTTGGTAGAACTTGATGTGGTTATAAAAGGGCTGCAGGTAAGATTAGTATGATAATGGAACTATTTTATGCCTTTACTCTGGAATATGGCCTGGTCCATGTGATAAAATTGCATAGAACTGTAAACATAGACACACAGGCATGAGTAAAAATGTAAAGGTGGAGAAATTTTAGTAAGATCAAGATAGCAAGATCAAGAGTTTTCTTTATATCTGTGGGATATATTGGTTGTGATATTATATGTAATATAGTTTTTCAAGTTATCATTTGGGAAACAAAGAAGTACACACAATCTCTCTAAGTAATTTCTTTCATGCATGAATATATAATTATTTCAAACTAAAAAGGCTATTAAAATTTTGCCAGTAAAAAGGAAATGTTCTATATGAGAATTTGGCAGAATGCCTAGATAATTTGAATAATATTTGTAAATGATATTAGAATAGTGGAGTTTGCCTGAGTTAGAAACTGAATGGTCTAAACTTTTACTCTGTGTAGAAATACATGAGAACTATGGGCTAAAATTTTTGAAAAATATTTATAGCCAAAGTAGAAGCCACATCATCTCCAGATCCCTAAACCTCAAATGCCTTGAGATGTTATGGGAAGGGTCAACTATTTCCTGCACACGCCATGGGATGCATTACAGAAAGCAAATTATGAAATTTGGGTCTGATTGTAATCTTATGTAAGCATTCTTTTCTCTGAAAAAATATCTGGAGTGTACCTTTATTCTTGAATAATCTTTGAGGACAGGAGGTACCTTTGTCCTGGAATGATTTTGGAGAGGGGGAATCCTGTCTTTATTATTCTTTTCAGATAATGAACTTTTCAACTGACAAACTATCTCTAGTTCCCAAAAATGCTTATTATGAAAAGTCCCTTGAAAAGTAGTAGTGTCTTTGTTCAGAACATCCATGCACCTACATGACATGCTCATAGAAATTTGCTCCCAACACAACTAGATAATTAAAAAGCATAAATTCTCTCCAACAGATTTGGCTATCATCCTGTTATTCAAATGCTCCTACTCATATTTATCTCATATGAGATAAAATGAATACTTGCTTTGCAAGTATTTTAAGCATTTTTGATTAAAACAAAAATGTGCAGGCCTTTATAGCACCAAGATTATAATTGGTAATGAAGGTAAATAAATAGTTGTTGTTATATCCCATTGAGTCAATGTCCAACTCATAGTGACCCTGTGTACAACAGGTGAAACAGTATTGTCAGTGCTTCTCTGCTATTCACAGGGTTTTCAATGGCTGATTGTTTTTTGATGGTGGGTTGCTGGGTCCTCCTCCCAAGTCTACAGCATCTGGTGTTCCCAGGCGGTCTCCCATCCAAGTACTAAGCAGGCTCAACCCTGCTTTGCTTCTCAGATTAGATGCTACAGTAGCACGGCTGCAGGCCAAATAAATAACTACAATATGTAAATAAGAGTTTGTATTGGCTTTTTGTCACTGTGGTAAAATATTTGACATAACTTAAGAAAGGAAAATTTTATTTTGGCTCATAGTTTTAAAAGTTTCAGTTCATGATTGGCTGGCGGTATTGCTTTTAGGCTTCTGGCTAGGCAGAAGCAGAGACAGACAAAGAGAGGGAAGAGAGAATGAGGAGAAAAGAAGTGGGAGGTGGAGGAGAAGGAGAAGAGGAGGAGGGAGAGGAGAAGGTGGGAGAGAAGGAGGAGGCGGAAGAGAAGAAGGATGGAGAAGAGAAGGAAAGGAAAAAGGAGGCGGAGTAGGAGGAGGAGGGAGAAGAGGAGGCAGAGGAGTATGGAGAAGAAGAGGAGGAGGGAAGGAGGGGAGGGAAGAGGAGAAGAAAGAGGAAGATGAAAAGGAGGAAGAGTAAGAGGGAGAAGGAAGAAAGGGAGAAGTAGGAGAAGAAAAGGAGGAAGAAGCAGAGGAGTTGGTTTAGGGACAAGATAGACCCTTCAGAGTCCCATCCCCTGTGACCCATTTCCTCCAACTAGGAGCCATTTCTTAATAGCCCACTCAGCTATGAAGTTACCAATATGTTAATCTATGGATGAGGTTAGCACCTTCATGGTCCAGGCACTCCAGTCACTTCTCAACTGTGCCACCAATAGAGAACTAAGCCTTTTGGATTTAAGCCTTTTGGGTGACACTTCATATTAAAACCATAATAGGATTATTACAGACATCTGTATAGAATGAAAAATCAGTAACTAAAGAATTTAAGGTTTAAAAAGGAAGAGACTGAAGGAAGGAATATTATTTTTGAGAAAGCCTGAAAAATGACAGTCTTAGAAGAAATATTCAAGAATATTTTTAAAAGGATGTTTAAAAAAGCATCTGTTCAGTCTCCACTGATTGACAGCTGTGGTTACATAGAGACTGGGAACATTTAATGAACAGCCATTGTTTGGTAATCAAGCCTGATTGTATCTCAGACAGATTAGAGATAGAGTTGAGTGCTCAGGATAGAAACAGGTAATAAGCAGAGGTGTCAGGTACCTACAATTCATACTTGCCTCTGAAGGCTTACAAAGGAAAGTCTCTGACCAAAAACTGGGAACATAGTGGAGGTAGAAGTAATAAGGATATGAATCTAATTAGTAGTATTAGCTATTCTATTATCATCAACATTATTTTTGATGAATTACTATAACAGAAAAAGATGATTTGGAGAAGCTTAGAGTATTAAGATATACATATACTTTTCTTCAGGAAAATGTATAAGAGAATAAGAATGCAAATAAATTATTAGCACAAATTCTTTGTAAGACAATAGGTAAAAACTTAAAGAGATTGGCATGCAAACTGTGTATGTCTTAGTGTTTATTTCTATCTTAAATTTATTCTCATTAGGTGCTATGGAGTCTACATTCAATAATTTTCTGATTATATTGAATCATTTTCTGATACATATTTATATATTCTTTATTAGATAGGGAAACTCCTTTTACTTTTCTGATCATTTCAGTATTAATAAATATATATTACCACATACAATTATACTATATATTACATATATGATAAGTTAATATAAATTAATAAATGAGTAGGAAAACATTTTTTTCTAAGTATAGGGATAAAGGAACTTCAGTTAAGTATTAATTTTATTCCTGAGCTTCAAAGACTCTGAGGCAAAAATGCAAAGGTAGGTTGGATCCAGGCTGTTAAAATCATAATGTCATATAAAAAAGTTAATATTTTATTCCATGGTCCATTTGTTCATTACCCAGGAATACCATTACATTGAAAATGTGCATATTCATAAGAGACTACAGACTTTGAATATCAAATAAATATTCACGGTTGATATTTTCTCTCTTTTTTTTTTCTGTACTAAGGGTTGAACCCAGGGCTTCACATATGTTTTTGCAAATACTCTACCTCTCATCTGCACCCTGAGCTCCATTTTAATTTTTTATCTTTCAATAGGATCTCACTAAGTCACACAGGCTACCTCTGACTTCTACCTTGTGATCATACTACTTCTGCCTCCAGAGTTGATGGGATTACAGTCACCCAACTGTGTGCCTAGCCACTTTTGATATTTTTATATAAGAGATTGAATTACAGAGTAGATACTTTTCTCTCTGTGCAACCTGTTCTTCCTATCTCCTGACTGTGTACTAACAATGTTTTCAATATATATTTAACAAGTACTGATTTTAGAAAAGTCTCCTAAAATAATAAATGATGATTTACATTTTCTAGAGGTCAGATATGTGCAATTGGAGGTGAGATGCTATTTATGCTTGAAGGTAAACCATAAGACCAGTTCCAGACAAATCTAAAATTTTTCTTAACATATAGATTTCAATCAACTTCAGGAACTTGATTAGAACATAACAAAAAACTCAAATGTCTGTACTATGAGGCATGGAAGAATTCTCTCCCGGAAATAAGATCACAGACAATCTGGTCTGTAGATGGCTTTGATAAATTAGCCAAAGTAGTCATTTCTAGTCAAAGACAGTCTTTCTCAGGATTGATGAGCACAGATATACACAACATCTAAGAGTTCTAAAGTATTTATTTGCAAAATTATGCATTTATTTATTTAGAAGCATATCCATGATCATGGAAGATGAAAAAAGAAACTATTTTCTTTAAAGAGTTCTGAGAAATAGGATCTACGATGGGCCACTGTGGTGCACATCTGTACACCAGGGCCTTGAAAGGCTGAGGCAGAAGAATTCCAAGCTCAAGGCCAGAGGCAGCCTGTTCAACTTAGGGAGACCTTGTCACAAGATAAAAAATAACTAAAGGGTCTGGGGGTGTGGCTCAGTGGCAGATAACTTGCTGAGTATGCTCAAAGCCCTGATTTCAGAACCCAAATACTGACAAAATACAAAACAAAACAAAAACAAAAGTGAAAAAAAACTACTGGTTTTACTTCGATTTCCATTCCATGTCTCTAGCCCTGGGTATTCTTTTACATGAAAGCATTTAATTTTAAATGTTGGGACTATTTCTATATTTGTACAATTTAAGAATTTAATATTGCCATAAGGGATTTGTTGTTGTTGTTGTTGTTGTTGTTAAGTATGGGCTTAATAGTTCTGTAAAGTGGTATATGTTGAAGTATTCTTAATTCCTGAATTATCTGTTATGTAAGCTATTTCTATTTCTAAATGTTCTTCATGTAAATGATTATAAAATGAATATTTTGATTCCTAAAGATTTTGGCTATCAGGGTTTATTTTATAAAATGCCAGCTCTTGTACACGAAATTATGTAAAAATTCTTAGAACTGCTGTGGTAAAAATTAATAATGTTTTCTTTGTGTGCTTTATTCGTTGCACTCCAGGATATTTCTCTGGGCTGCAATCCCATGGATTGTTGCTGTGTCAAGAGGCAGCAAGCTGTTTCTATAAAAGGCCAAACTGTTAAAGTTTTAGGCTGTATGGGATATGTAATCTCTGTTGTAACTACTCACTCTGCTATGGTAGTGTGAAAGCAGCCAGGGAAAATATGCAAATTGATTGCACAGCTGTGTTCCAATTAAATGATTTTATGCATTTGTTTTTAAAATTTACTTAATGTACATTTGTATGATTAATGTTAGGTTTAAGAACTTGGGTATTTATTAATCAATCCATATGTTCTACTCTCTTTCTTTACTTTAAATTTTCATTTTATTATATACTTACCATCCTGGCAACTTAAAGATTTTCTTATAATTAACTATATTACAAGAATGAAGGCTTATACTGTCAAAAAAGTTATGCTGTGACAAAAAATATGCTGTGACAGGCTAGAATAGTTTTTGATGTTTCTGAGAATTATCTAGAAAGTGTTGAACAAAAATAGCCAGGGAGTGTGATGCAAACCATCTCTACCCTGTTTGAGATCTTCTTTTAGTATTTACTAAGAATTTGCATAGACAATAATTTGCCTCCATTCACCTGTCTACCCTACATCCTCTTTAGGTACCATTCTATTAATATATCCTGGCTACTCAATCCTAAGTAAAAGAAATTACCTTCTTATCTGAATTGGGAATCAATGATTGCCTTTAAACTTTTCTATTTCAGGCACTTACTATGCCAACTTACATGAATTTAGTCTATAACCTAAAAATGTGGGACTAAGTTCACCTTTATTCCCTCTCCAACTGAATGGGTGGAAAATTGATTTAAGTAGATTTAGAAAAGTCTTGAAAAGTCTTTGAGATTGTTACTTTGCAAGGAAGAATCGAACAGAGGTATAGGTAACCAGATGAATTCCTATCTACTCTTTTTTGGTACAGGAAAATCAATAAAGAAATAGTATACTTCAGTATAAAAATTGAGTTGAAGTTGTATGGTACCTTCAAATATCTTTGATGTAATCGATCACTTACATAAAGAAACTGTCATTTATATAGAAGTAACTGTGTTGGTAAAATTTAATTAATGTAGCTGGATCTAAATTTGAGTAATAAAATTCAGAGTATTTCTGTTCTCTGTGAAAAAAAATACTTCTTCAATAAATATGTATTTTTGCACAGCAATGACCTGCCTATTTGATAAGCTAGGTTGTTTTGTCCAATTCTTTCAATAAAGGTCACATGAATTTTGGGGTCAGGATGAATATATTTTAAACCTAGATCAGACCAAGATAGCCTCAATGTACTAAACTTCTGTTCTCAGCATTTCTGAAGGTAGATAGGTTTCTCCCTGGCTTTTGATCCCTGACCTTCATTTTCTTAGATCATTTACTTTAGAAAATTTGTCATTGTAAACTTTTACTGTCCTTTGAACTGTTTTACTGTTTTAAAAAACCTCTTGCCACCCTTACATCTCAGGACTTTCTTTTTAAAAGGCCAATGGCCTCCTCAAAGGCAATCCTATCTGTAACAAGATATGAGTCTATCTCCAATGGGCCCAATTGCCCATTGGAGATAGACTCTATCTGACATGAAGATAAGTGAAAGCTTTGTTCTTTCAGTAAGGTCAATTAGCAAGCATAGATGGCCTATGATTCCTCTACTCCACCTCTTAAAACTCTTCCCACTCTTTGTTTCAGGCTTGATCTGTGGTCTTTCTCTTATGTTGGCACTAGTATCAGAATAAAATCAGTTTCTGTTGGTTCATCTTATCTGATGTGATGATTTCCTTTGCACTAGTCCTTCATCAAGAATGAAGTGTGTGTACATTCCACGTACACAGTGAGTGTACATTCAATGACTTTTCTGACATTACCTTGGCTTTCAACACACTTGACTCTATCAAATGTATGGAGGAATGTGGGTGGCCCCTACCCACATCTCTGCTTCCTTGATCATTAATCTGGGAGTATCTTGCTGTTGCTTCTTTCTACTATAATGATGGTAATGATCATTAGACTCTAATCCTTATAAAGTCTGCTAAGGGAAAGAATTAACCAAGTGGGACAGCTCTAGACTTCAAAAATTTTACATATAATGGTGGTCAGAAACAAAAATAATACAGAATTAAGTGAGAGCTATAGAAAGTTGCCCCCTTACTATATTTGAAATAGAAAAAAAAACAGTAAAAAGAAGCTTTGGCTCTGGGAAATATCCATGTTGCACTATTTAAATAAAAAATAATGAGCTTCACCAAAACAATTATCTGGTTCTGGTATCTGAATTTCCTCTAATACAGCGAACTGTCTTTAGCATCTAGAAAGACTGAATCCTGAATAGGTCTCCTCACATGTTGTGTGACCGTCTTCTGTCCTCTAGTGGTAATCAGAAGAATTACTTCACCCTTTGTTCAAGATCAACCAATCCTTAGTTGAAAACAGCAGTCTCAAATGCTGTTATGCCAGGAATAGGTATGTCAAAGCATTCTGTAAACCAAAGAACTCCAGGGACAATGATTTCATATTCTCTGAAAACATAATAAAATGACCTCAACACACAGTCTCCCCATTTGTCCTCAATTACATACTGGTTTGAGAAGGCTAGTTGCTATGTTAAACTGGAGGTAAAAAATTGATAATATAATATGATCAAAGAAGAATAAAAAGAAAAGGAAACTTTATTGAGCATTTGCCATGTGTCTGGACCTGTGTTTCTGATGCATTCTTTCATTTCATCCTCCTAAGGAACTATGAGTTATATATGACATAGATGTTATAACAAGCTTTAGGTTTAGGTGGATTTAGTTTCTTGTTCAAGATCACACAGATTTCAAATAAAATATTTGTGATCTGGTGCAGTTACCCAAATCCAAAGTCCTTACATTTATCCACTTCATATCATTCTATCAAATTTAGTATGAATAAAATTTCCCTCAGGATGCTGGCAGAGATGGGAGAAAGGAAAAGCCTCAGGCGCTTTTGCCTTCCAGGGTCAAATACCTGTGTTGGTGGTCTCAGTGGTCATGAGTAAACAGCTGTTGCTTCGTTGGTGATCAGACAGAGAGCAGGTTCTTTTCTTGTTGATGGTCTGGAGTCTGGTTAAGAGCCAAAATGTCATCATTCTTTTTCCTCATACTTACCTCTAATTGTCATAATATTTCTCTGATATACTTATCAGAGAATATATATATTCATATATAATAAATATTTATAAAATATATTCAATAGATATTCCATAATTACCTGATGAATGAATGACAAGAAATATGTCATTTTAAGATATTTATCTAACATGAAAGAAAATAGAACATGGATAGCATGTTTTGGCTTACTATTTCAAAATCTGTCTACTTGTATTAAAACTGGTTTGTTTCTTCTGTTTGTAAGTGAATTTGAATTGCCTACTATGAAAAATGACATGCCTTATTTTATTTCACGGGATATCTGGGTCCGATATGGGGTTAGTCAGTTTTCCATTACTGCAACAAAATACCTGAGATAACTTATAAGGAGGAAATGTTATTTTGGCTTATGTTCTAGAAGTTTCAATCCATAACGAATTGGCTCCATTGCTTTGGGTCATAGTGGGAAGCCCATACTGGAGCAAACTGTTCACTTTGTGCTTGCTGGGAAGTGAAAAAGAGACCAGAGTCCCATAATCACAGTCAAGGGCATACAACCAATGATTTTAAAACTCCCAATAGGCTCCACCTCCTGCTGGTTATACCTCCTCCCAATAATGCCATGAGGTAGGGAGGAATCCTTTAACAAATGTAACTTTAGGGAATTTTCCAGATCTGAACTATAGCAGATATGTTTGTTGCAAATTTTTTTTACCATGCTTTCCAGACTTCTACTGAAATATGCTATTTTCTCACTGATATGTAAAATCCAGAAAAGAAAAATGTCAAATATTTAATGATCGAGAATGAAACAGAGGTCGGGGTTCAGAAAGAGGATGTAAGGAGATGTAGGCCAAAAGACACAAAGTAGCAAATGCATAGAATGAACAAGTCAAAAGAGCTAATGTACCATATCAAGACTATAGTTAATAATGATGTATTCAGAATTTTTGAGAAAGTGTAGATTGTGTCCATTTTTGCCATGGGGAGGGGTGTAACCATGTACAATGAAGGATATGTCAATTTGCTCCACTGTAATTATTTTTTGTGTGTGTGGTATGGGGTTGAACCTAGGACCTTACACATCTTTGCATATGCCTTGCTACCGAGCTGCAAATCTAGCCCATTTTATTTTATTTTGTTTTATTTTATTTTATTTGTTTTGTTTTGAGATAAAGTCTTGCTAAGTTACACAGACTGTCTCTGGCCTTGAACTTATAATTCTCCTGCCTAAGCACCCTGAGTTCCTGGAATTACAGGCATGTACCACTGCACTTGGCTTATAATAATCAGTTATAAATATATTTATAAAAATATATAGCCATATATCACTATATAAATGTATAAAATATAATAACATATTAAATACATATAAATATGTCTACATATAGTATCATGTATGGCAGCTTAAATGTATACAACAAAATTTATTTTAAAAAAGAACCAAGGTTATAAATAAAATTCAAGTTTAATAAGCTAATCTGAGATGTCAACACATTATTTTTTCACTCATTTTCATGTTATTACAAGAGCACATTATAAAAAGCATAGTGGAAAATATGCTTATTATGAATTAACATTTGTTAGAGCACACAGTTCTGTTCACTATTGAAAGCTAGTTTTCAAAGAGGGAAGTATTAACTTTATCCACTTTAACTGCATTGAAAACACCGAAATACAAAGATTTAACTTTATTCAAGTGTTTTTTAAACCAAGCCAGCTGCAGGAAGAGATTCAAGACTGCTGATGTTTTAGAATTCTGATAGTCCAAATATATTTAAATATAACTCAACAAAGTAATTTTATTTTAGCAACTAGGGAGCAGGAGCAGGTCATAAGAAAGGTATTTTAAGAATAGAATGTATGCACAGACTTACAGGTGAAATTATTTAATCTTGTGCTCAATTATTATAATATTATTATCATATGAATTCCAAAGTGAATAACAAAATGTAATGTGTACCCGTGTTTTCCTTATCTTCTTGTTTTAGGTTAGCTGACTAGATGTCCTTACAGAGGGTTTGAGAACATAATTGAAAAAATAGAAGTATACAGATGATGATTGATCTTGAACTCATAATTTCTATTCTGATATCTTAATTGTTTTTCTTTAACTCCTTTTTACTGTATATGAGTATTACCAGTCCTGTTATCACTTTATTACATCATTGTTGTTTTGAGAATTTTTGTATAATCTACTCACTTAGAAGAAAATACTTTTAAGTTAAATATAACATTTTTTTTTGTTCTATTAACTACTGTTTTAAAAGAACTCTATGCAGCTATGCCACTGTGGCATCCAATGCCCTCAAATCTCAGAAACTAAGCAGGGTTGGGCCTGGGTAGCCCTTGGGCGGGAGACCACCTGGGAACACCAGGTGCTGTAAGCGTAGGAGAAGGCCTCAGCAACCCACTCTCCAAAAAAACAATCAACCATTGAAAAATCCTGTGAATACCAGAGAAGTACTAACAATACTGTTTAGCTTGTTGTACATGGGGTGGTTATGAGTCAGACACTGACTGAATGGCACCTAACAATAACAATGGAATAAGAAAATAGACTAATGATTGTCTTACATTACCTCTATATTTTATTGCATTGCTAAGTCATATTCAGACACAGTATACATTCATTTTAATTGTATTATAGTAATCCATTATAAAACAATATCAATAATTTTTATCATGCTTCTTTTTACTGATACCTAAATTGTTTCTGTTTTTCATCTATTATTATTTTCTTTTGTAGTAATAGGGGGCTAAACCCATCCCCTCAAGCATGATAGGCAAGTGCTTTACCACTGACCTGTGTTCCCAAACTCTTTCTTATTTTTTTTATCATGAGACAAGTTCTTGCTAAGCTGCACATCCTGCTAAACTGCACTAAACTGCACAGCCTGCCTCTTACTCAAATTCACCAGGGTGACATGCCCTTGAAGAGGATATGGCAATCTGTCTCTTTTCTCCTTACTTCCTGGCCACCCTGATGTGAACAACCCTCCTCCCCGCATGCTTCCACCATGATAGACCACACCACCATAGGATCAAATGGCCATGCACCGAAACTTTTAACGCCTGAGCCAAAATAACCTTTCCTCCTTTTAAGTTGATCATCTCAGATAGTTGACACTGTGTTAGAAAGCTAACACACAAGTGTATACTGTAAAGTAAACATGAGTTTAGACTGATATTTACAACTCTGTTCCAGCAACAATGATTTCATTCTGCCTTTCCTCCTTGCTTAGTCCTCCTCCTTCTTCTTAAGTGTCCTGGAGCCTGGTCTGACTCATAATGACTCTATGTACAACAGAGGAAACACTCTCAGACACTGTGCCATGCCTGGCACTATGTCAGTACTTTTCTAATATCCATAGGGTTTGAATGGCTGAGTTTGGAGATTGTTTTGGGAGTGGGCTTCTGGGTCCTTCTCCCAAGCCCATAGCTCTAGGTATTAGCAGGCAATCTCACATCTAAGGACTAGCTAGGCTCAACCCTCCTATTTTTCCAAGATCAGAGAGAATCTGAAGCCAATGTGGTAGGCTGTAGTGAGAAACATGACACCTCTTCTATCACTCATTCCCTTATTTGTTAAGCTTGGAACAAACCACTCAAGTAGGCCAGGTAATTATAGGATTGCTAAACCAATGTTTTTTCCTTGAATTTACTTTACTTACTTTTCTTGATGTCTTCAGTTTCCTGTTTACTTGGAGTGCTATAACTTTGTAGATTATCTGGCTTATATTACCTTTTACGTGAAAATAGGATGATGATCTCTTGTAATAGTTCTACATTTGAATTGAAAATACATATTTTTCTGTTTTTATATGGATGATTAAGTCATAATATCCAGCGATTTTTCCATCATATGTATTTTAAGTTTGCACTCTTACATACCATTGTCTCTGCCCTAGTTTTAAATTGTAGTGCCTACCTAATTATTTTAAAAATTCCATTTTACTGCTATTATGATTTCTTTGACTAGACCCTCTCAATAAATCTGCATATTAAATCAACTCTTATGTATATGTTCAAGTCATCTTATTCTACATTCTGTAAAATGTCATTGTGACCAGAGCATACATTCTGGATGACTTCAGTCTATTTTTCTTTCTTCTTTTCTTTTCTTTT
>VMDO01027659.1:0-24970 GCA_007922755.1 Pedetes capensis | reverse complement strand
ACAATGTTGTCAGTGATAGAATAATATCCATACGCCTACAAGGAAGGCCAGTTAATATGACTATTATTCAAATTTATGCACCCACCACCAAGGCCACAAATGAAGAAAGGGAAGACTTCTATCAGCTTCTGCAATCTGAAATAGATCAAACATGCCATCAAGACATACTGATAATCACTGGTGACTGGAATGCAAAGGTGGGAAACAAAGAAGAAGGCCCAGTAGTTGGAAAATATGGTCTTGGTGACAGAAATGAAGCTGGAGATCGCATGATAGAATTTTGTCGGACCAATGACCTTTTCATTGCAAATACATTTTTTCAACGCTCTCTGATGGCAGCTCCAATACAGAGGGGACTGGAGGGCAGGGGACTTCAGTAGGAAGGGATGGGCCTAGGAGCCCAGGGCAGGTGGGAAGTTTATTGGGAGACAAGGGGAAGCACAGCTCACGGGTATCTGGACAAACAAACCCAAGCCCAAACCCAAATAGAAGCGCTTTGAAAAGGGGAGCTAGGTAGGAACTTTGCTATGGAGGGGGATGCACCTGGCTAAAGATGTTGCTCAGTAGAAGGGGATGAGGAAGGCAGCCAGTCTCTCCTTTCCCTCTCCTAAAATCGTTTCTTTCCCTGGGCCCAGCCCTTCCTGAGGGCCACACTCTCAACGCTCTGCTTTGCTCTGGGAGCAGAAGGTTTGGCTCTGAGGGGACCTTGGAGAGCCGTCCCTGCCCCTTCCCACCACCTGACGGCCCAATGTGCCCACAGGGCCAGGCGGGGCACTGAGAGGGGGAACTCCCTTCTCCCGGGGAATTCCCCTGGCTCCCAGGAAAGGAGGGGACGGCCCCCAGGCGCGGGTTTGGGTGCAGCCTGCGGGCTGGGCCCCTGGAGATCAGCCCACCTAGCCTGCTGGGCCTCCTCCCTTATCCCGCCACCCCCGCCCCTCATCCCCCGCCCCGGCCCAGCGGCAGCTGGACCCGGCCCTCCCCTTCCCAACCCTTTGTGGCTCCAGTTTATTTTCCAGCTAATGAAATGGGGGAGGCTGAGTCACCGTCGCTGCCCCTGGAGACGGGAGCTTTCTGAAGGCATCCCAGGCAGAGCTTCCAGCCGGCGCCCTGTCCATTCTCTCTCCCCAGCCCCAGGTTGCCGTTGGGTGACATCTGCCGTGCATCCCCTCAGCCCACCCGCCTGACAGCTACCGCCAAGGGGCCCAGGCCAGTGTTGGGCAGTGTGGGAGGAAAACCCCACAGCTTGCAAGTCTAATCCTTCATCTGCCACTTGCCAACTGTGAGTCTTGCAGCGCCTTCCTCCAAGCCCTTGGGCACCCTCTGCAAAATAAGTTGTAGAAAATCTGAGGACTTTGCTCTTGGCTCTGAAGTCAGGGAAAGTGAAGGAAACCGGGCTGAAATAGGCTTCTTGGGTCTTCTCAGGCTTTGCAGCCTCCCAGCTGAATAACACTGGACAGGTTACCTAACATCTCCAGGGACTTCAGTTCTTTCCTCTGGAAGGAAACTGAGTTCTGGAAGGTAAATGAGAGAATCCACTTAAAGCACTTGGAAGAATGCTGGCACACAGCAAACGCCCAGGGAAAGTGCAGTCATTGTTGTTTTTATTATTCAACCTTGTCTTGGTAAGATACCAATACTGTGGATAGAAGCAAAGCCAAATTAAGAGGCCTGAGGCTTTACTGGTTGGGAGTTTCTCCTATAAAAGAAAACAATACAAAATATCAATGCAAAATTAGTTACAGAAATTAAATTTTATTTTAAAAATGAGAAAAAGAGTCATAACAAATTATAAACTTTTTTTTAAATGAGCAAATCAAAACCCATTAAAAATCCAGAAAATAGCACACTTTTTAGATTAATTACCTGCCTGACATTTATATTATTTCCTACATTTTTGGCTGCATGTTCTTTGATTGATTCTTCATAATGATTTTGTAATGTTTTTTATAGACAGTAGAAAAGTAATTCAGTTTTCCTCTGGCATGGCTGATCAAAATTTTGTGGTTTTTAAAAGTGTCTTTAAGACGGGTATGTTGGTGCATGCCTGTAATCCCAGAGGCTGAGGAGAGAGGAACATGAGTTTGAGGCCAGAGGCAGCCAGTGCAATTTAGTAAAACCCTGTCTCCAAATAAAAAATAAAAAAGGGGTTGGCGATGTGGCTCAGCGGTGGACCACTTGCCTAGTACACATGAGGCCCTGTGTTCAACCTCCAGTAGTGCAAAATAGTGTCTTCCAAGTTTAAAATTGCTATTTATAATACTACATATAATTTTAAGATCATCAATTTTATAATACTATATATAATTTTAGGATCATCAATAAATAAATAATCTTTCAACTTTAAAACTGCTATTTATAATAGTATATATAATTTTAGGATCATCAGTTTTTGGGGAAAAAGCCCCTACATAATTGAGCTGAAAATTTCAGGATAGTTCAGATTTTC
This sequence comes from Pedetes capensis, assembly GCA_007922755.1. Lineage (NCBI taxonomy): Eukaryota > Metazoa > Chordata > Mammalia > Rodentia > Pedetidae > Pedetes > Pedetes capensis. The sequence continues at coordinate 22,524 of VMDO01027659.1, read as the reverse complement.
TTGTTGTTGTTGTTGTTGTTAGGTGCTGTCGAGTCAGTAGCGACCTTCGTAGGGTTTTCAATGGCTGATTGTTTCAGGATTGCTTCAGGAGTGGATTGCCATGTCCTTCTCCTGTTTTTGCAGTGCTGGGGATCGAACCTGGGTCCTCAGAGAGTTCAGAGCAGGACTCTACTAACTGAGCTAAACCCCAGCCCCAAGTTTCTTCTTAGGTAGTAACTAATCTGAAATAGTTGGCTTAAACGACAATAGTCACTAAGTACTTTGTACTAGTTGGACTGCTCCATAATGAGTTTTATGAGTGTTATCTTTATGAGTATTTCTTTACCAAGAAATTTAAAACTTTTTCCAATGTGTCCATATGAATTACTCTTCTTCATTAGCTGGATTATTGAACAATCCAAGAGCCTATTAGAAATCTGTCTCATCCTCTTAATGCAGTATGTCTTTGGGGGTAATCTGAGTTTTATGTTACAATTCATTTCATAATGTCAGTGATTTCTAATAATTTCATATAAAAATACATGGGAAACATTTTTGTATGGCATGCTTATAATTGTATGAACTACATTATTAAGCAGAATCCTGGCAGGAAAGAACGTTCATTTTGATAAGGCATCAATGAGAACCAAACCTGCTGCTCACAGTGTTACATGCAGGGTGATTAGAAGACTTTTCCATGGCCTGGCTTCTGGCTAAGAACATTTTAAACGCTTCCAGGTCCAGGCACTAGAGGTCATGTTCCTGTCACCATGACCCCCTTGGTCCTGCATCTACATGTCACAACATTGTCTGAGTCAGCTCAGTGGCAGCAGGAGTCTCCCTGGAAGCCATTTCCACACCAGGAGAGTTGGCAACAACTGGATGTGCAAGTGGCTGTGGACCACTTCACATATCTCCTTAATCCAACCTGAATATACTCTCTACTCCATTTCTGCTTCGGACCCTGAAAATGCCGTGGCTACTTCACTACCAGGTACAAGAGGAGATGTCATGGAGGGGAAATCACAATGGAAAGGGGCAACAGATTTAGCCAGTTGGGGTTACAATGTCTTACTCTTGCATAGTTTTTGCAGAACCACAGGAGCATATTGGCAAGGGCCTCCCAGGGCCTTACGAGGACCTGAGTAAGTGAGCTTCATTAACTGTTGGGAGGCCTACCTGTAGGCTCTTGGTTGTTGTTGTTAGGTGCCATCAAGTTGATCTCACTCAGAGTGACCCTACCTACAACAAAATGAAACACTATGCCAGGCACATGATCTTTTAAGTCCATTGTTGCAGCCACTGTGTCAATCCATTTAGTTGAAGGTCTTCCTTTTTTTCACTAACCAGCCACTCTCCCAAACATGATGTCCTTCTCCAGGGATTGGTCCCTTCTGACAACATGTCCAAAATATGTAGGACACATTCTAGCCATTCTTGTTCCCAGTGAGCATTCTGGTTGTGTGAGTGCTCTTGGAGGAAATATAATTTCAGGCGCTTTAGAAGGTCTCTCTAGTAGACCCCCAAAAATGCCTCCTTGTGGAGTGAAAGCCATCTATAATGACAGTCAGAAATTTTCTCCTTTGGTTAAAAACATTCTCCCAATGTTAGCTCTATATTCTCTTTTAAAATACATTTGTGGTGGGGAGGGGAGCAAGATATACAGCCACTCTCATTTTAGTATAAACTCATTCTCTAGGCAAGTTCGAGCAGTAGGACAGTTCTCAGGGCTCTGGAAAAAGACTCAAGAAAGAGAGACTGTATCCCAGAGGTGAATTTCCTTCCATTCTCCTGTTGTAGGTCGAACAGATGTGCTGGGTTCTGCAGCCAACTTCAGGATGGCAAGTGGACTGTGTGAGGAGGTATAGGGGAGAAGAACACTCATAGCATCCAGGATTATTTTTAGTCACTTTGTTATCATGAGCAATGATAGAACAGATAAGAATGATTAATAATATTATCTGGAGCTGGGTGCAGTGACACGTGCTTGTTATCCCTGCCCTTGGGAATCTAAGGCAGGGAGGTCTCAAGTTTGAGGCCAGCCTGGACTACATAGAGAGACCCTTCTCAAAATAAATAAATAAATAAATAAATAAATAAATAAATAAATAATAATAATAATAATAATTTTAGAAGAAGAAGAATGAGGAGGAGGAGGAGGAGGCTGAGAAAAAGAAGAAGAAGAAGAGCCAGGTGTGGTGGTGCACACCTGTAATCCCAGTGACTCGGGAGGCAGAGGCAGGAGGATTGCAAGTTCGAGACCTGAGGCAGAGGCAGTCTGCATTATTTAGCAAGACGGTGTCTCAAAAAGTGAAAAAATGGATTGGGGGTGCAACTTAGTGGTCCAGCACTTGCCATGCATGCAAGCAGGAGGCCCTGGGTTCAACCCCTAGTACTGCAAAAAACAACAACGACAACAACAACAAAAACACAGAAGAGAAAAAAAGAGAAGTAACTTTTTAAGGAAATCACTTTTCTTAGCAAGTGTTTTGGGTTTTATTGAGGTTCCTCCCTGCCCAGTATTGTGGAGAGCCTCATGCTTGCTTTTGCAAGTGTTTTACCACTGAGTCACATCCATAGCCCATTTGTTAGGTCTTTTTTTTTTTGGGTGTGTGTGTGTGTGTGTGTGTGTGTGTGTGTGTAGTACTGGGGGTTGAACCCAGGGTCTCGCGCTTGCATGCTCTGCAAGTGCTGGACCACTAAGCTGCACCCTCAGCCCATTTTCTTACTTTTTGAGACACGGTCTCACTAAGTTACGCAGACTGCCTCTGGTCTTGAACTTGCGATCCTCCTGCCTCCGCCTCCCAAGCTGCTGAGATTACAGGCATGCGCCACCACACCCAGCTCGCCCATTTCTTAGTTTTTGAGACAGGGTCTCGCTAAGTTACACAGGCTACCTCTGGACTCAAACTTGCAATCCTCCTGCCTCTGCCTCCCGAGTTGCTGGGATTACAGGCATGTGCCACCTCATCTGGCTTTATTGAGTGTTTTAAGCCATATGCTGGTTACTTAGTTCAGAATGAATTGGAAAAACACATGATTTTTCTTTTTCCTTGTTTATTTTATTTTATTTATTTATTTAATTAATTAATTAATTTTTAGGTACTGGGGGGTTGAACCCAGGCCCTTGTACATACCATGCAAGTTCTCTACTGCTGGGCTGGATCCCCTTCCCCCATTTTATTTTTTATTTTGAGTTATGGACTTGCTAGGTTATGCAGACTACCTCCGTCCTCAAACTTGCAATCTCCCTGCTTCCATCTCCCGAGACACTGGGATTATACGGGTGTAACCACCATGCCTAGCAACACATAATTTTTCTAATTTACTTTGGCCTACTTCCCCTGCTGCTGCCTACCCTTACCCCAAATCCTTAGCTTGTAGAGCAGTGTGACAGGAGCCAGTTTAACTGAACTCCACCCATACCCTACCCTATCCTACCTACCCTGGCCAACTTCTGGTCCATGCATGTCCTGGGGTGGGCATTCCATGACACCACATGTTTGTGAGAGGGACAATCTCTGTTCACCTTTGCTTCTCTTTCCTGAGAGTCTAAATCGAGGTGATGGTAAAATTATCCAAGAAGATCTAGAGCAGAAGGGTGGAGAATAGAGAGAGGAGTGGTGTCGTGAAGAGTAGGGGGCTGGCAGGTAACTGTTTACCTCAGGCCCTCAGGCTGGTGCTGAGTTTCTTCTCTCCATGTAGATAAAGCAGAGAGGAGGGCCCCAGAGCACAGACAGGGCCAGGGCTGCTTCTTTTCCTAGCAGTGATTCTCTGAAAACTTCCTCCACTTTGAGGACCCCACTGCCTAAGCTGTCTGCATGAGCCCCATTGGGAAGCTATGAAGAGGCAGGCAGGTTCCTGGTAGGCTGAGCACAGTGTCTTTGAGAAGAGAATGCAGATCCTTGAATGTCAGCTAGAAATTGGGCTGTAGAACACACAGCCCAAGGTCTCCAGGAATAGAAGGAACACTGTAGTGTTTGACACATTTGTTGGGAGTCCCATGGTCACGTTCATTTTTTGTGTGCCTTTGGGTAAGCTACTTATCCTCTGTCTGCGTTGATTCCCCTACCCCAAAGTGGGAACAATGACACTGGCCTTGTCATTGTAAGAATTAAAAATAACACCTGTACAATGCCTAGCAGAGGGCCAGACTGCTGTAGATGCTCAAGGGGCATGGAGGTCCGTGGAGGCGACAAATAGCTACAGATATTTGATTAAAAAACATTCTATGGGCTTCTTGCATGTGGCAGATCCTGAGCTGACTCTGAAAGGGCAACTAAGAGGTGTGTGGAAGCCTCTGAATGTTTGAGGAGACAAGACATGTGTGTATGTGATTGTAAGAGGAAATAGACATCCTTCAGGAATGCAGCGCCCGTAGTACTGGAAAGAGAACCAAAAGGCGTGTCATCCCCTTGCCGCTCAGGGAGAATGTGGCCCCTGAGATGGGCCTTGAAGGAGGACTTTAGATGGGTGACTTTGGTAGACAAGCTCCCAGAGGGGAGAAAGCCTGGACAAGGAGGAAGGGGCCAAACTCTGGGGACTGTCTGGACAATCACTCCCAGGTTGGAAATGGGGCCCATGTGGCATGTGAACAAAGCCAGAAGGCAACAGAACTGTCTGTGAAGCTGGCAGGTAAGTGGAGGCCAGAGGCTTTGCATGCCTTGAATTCCCTGCATTAAGTATTCAGAATTCCCTCAGAAACAGAACCATGGCAGGTTTTTGAATACATGGTTTTGGAGCTTGCAAGCACCTCAGAGCCGGGACCCAGCTATCCTGTTTCATCAGAGGAGCAAGGAACATGGCCACCAGCAAGCAGGGGGACGAGGGAGGGCAGGCGGACAGGGAGCGGTACTAGTGAGTTACACCGTTATAAATACACTTTAGGGCCGTGTGACTTGGCCGTAAATTGCTGCACTGTGCTCAGGTGATGTCACCCGACGCTTGACTGTATTTATAGCTTTGTTCACTGTTCTCTGGGACTTTTTTTTTTTTTTTTTTTTTTTACACATTCGAGGTAATATGTGTCTCCCCACACACTCACCCTGAGCAACAGAAGATAAACTTTTATGCCATCTCTGCTCTCCTGGTCCAGCTCCCTGAAAGGATGATTTCCTGGAACTTCCCAAATGTCTTAGTGGGGAAGTTCCTCCTGTATCCTAATTACTAGATCTCTGGCTTTGTATTCTGAAAAATGGAGCCTAGCTTCCTGAATATCCCAAGAAAACTTTTATGAATTCAGAATGAGAAACAATGCCCTCTTTTTCTAGGTCCTAAGAGCCTACTATGGGAGAAGGACATGGCAATCCATTCCCAAAACAATACTGAAACAATCAGCCATTGAAAACCCTATGTGGGTCGCTATGACTTGGACCCGACTCAATGGCACCTAACAAAAACAAGAGCCTGCTAAGGGCCAGGTTGTGGTGACGGCTGTGACCCATACCAACACATATGATCCAGCAGAGGAAACAGACAAGGAATACCTAACTATAAATGTGATTCATGTTCCTGGTAGAAATAGAGGGTGTTTGAAGGCAATGACAAGGTGATCTGACCTGTCTAGAGGAGTTAGAGAGATTTCCACGAGGAAGTGACATTTAGGGTGAGGTCTGAGGGATGAGCAGGACTCAGCCCAGGGGCCAGGTGGGTATAGGGTTCCAGTGGAGAAGAACATGGCGCTCAGGGGCTCAGCATGTGCGGAGGCCCCCACCATGAGAGAAATATGCGTAGTTCCATGAACTCAGAGAAGACAATGGAGCTGGAGTATAGGGGATGAGAGGTGGAATGGGGAGCCATGAGGCTGGAGGTAAGGCAAATCTACCCCAGGCAGGCCGTGCAAGCAGAAAGATACTGTGGCTGATCCTAATGGTAGTGGGAGATACTGGTGAATCTAAGAAGGGGAGTTGAAGTAGTCAAATCTGAGCTTGGAAAAGGTCACTGGGGCCCAAGGGAATAGAGCCAATGAGGAAAGTGCATAGCAGACACAAGAGGCCATTGCTAGTGATCAAGGCAGATGGCCCAGCATGGCCCAGGTGGTACCAGCAGAGGAGAGAGGAAATGAACCACTACCTTAGATATTTCAATCAGCAACATTTGAAGACTGGATGTGAATGGTGGCATGGGGTGGAGGTCCAAGAACTGACTGTCGGGTGTCAGGTGTCTGATTTGGACAACAGGATGCCAACAGGATGCAAGGTAACACCATTCTTTTTGTTTTTGTTTTTGTTTTTAATTTTTTGAGACAGGGTCTTACTGTGTATTTCAGGATGGCCTTGCCTCAAATTTGCATTGATCCTCCTTCTTCAGCCTCCCAAGTGCTGAGATAATAGGTGTGCACCACCACTCCCAGCTTAAGGTGATGCCATTCCTGAGAGAACCCCTGAAGAAGGAGCTGGGGTTTTCTGTTGCTGTTCTGTTTTGTGTTTGGTTGAAGGGCATCATTTTCCCCTGAATTTGCTTTCTCTTGGATCTGGTCCCAAAGCCTAGACTAGGGCTCTGCATAAGGAAGACCAAGGGATGGGGCTGGAGGAAGATTGAAGCTCAGAGCTAAGGACTGGTGGGTGAAGGGAAACTGTCATTGCCTGGAAGAGAGGGACTTGGTGCCAGGGTCTTATTGCCGGCTGTGTCTTGGAGGCTGGACTAGAAGCACTGGAGAGACATTAAACCAACATTCTCCATCTGTCCATTTAGGAAATGCCACCAGAGCCAGCAGCCAGACCCTGCCTGGCAGGCACTGTGAGGCTTGTTACCTGGCACAGAAATGGGGAAACCAGGGGAGGGGAGAGGAATACCACTGGTTGGAGACTAGGTGTCAGGCAGGAAGGTTCACCAAGTCACATGTAGGGAGTGGGAGTTAGGAAATGGGACCCTGACCCTGGCCTTCAGGAGGAATCTTGGCTGCAACTCCTAGGGAAGAAATGGGTGCCAGGAGTTTCAAGAAACGGTTGTTAAACCTGGAGCATTTATAGAACATTCTATGGGCCATGATGGATCCCTCAATAGACATCTCCAAAAAACGGCCTCTGACTCTGCAGTTCAGGCAAGGTATCACAGTACCATGGCGGTGTGTGAAGCCCAGAGACAGGAACTGTCTTATGCAAGGCCACACTTCAAACTGTCTGATTCTTAGCACTCAACTCTAGGAAATCTTTCTTGATGCCTCCAAGCTGAGATCAGTAATCCCTGTTTTGTATTCTTAAAAACATAGGCATTGTTAGCCGGGTGCGGTGGCGCATGCCTGTAATCCCAGCGGCTCGGGAGGCAGAGGCAGGAGGATCACAAGTTCAAGACCAGAGGCAGTCTGTGTAACTTAGCGAGACCCTGTCTCAAAAAGTAAAAAAATAGGCTGGGGGTGCAGCTCAGTGGTCCAGCACTTGAAAAGCTTGCAGGCACGAGGCCCTGGGTTCAACCCCCAGTACAGCAAAAACAACAACAACAACAACAACAAAAAAAAACAACAACAAAAAAAACATAGGCATTGTTTTTCTGTCTCTGTGCTTCCCAGCTCTGCTGTACTCACCTGTCCATCTTTCCCACGGACTGTGAGCTCCTAGAGAACGAGAAGATGTGTTTCTTCTTTGTATCCTAAATGTTTAGCCTAGTGTCTGGCGTGGGGGAAGTGTTTTAATAAAGGTTTTTGGAATGAATAGGTGGATGAATGGGTGAATGAACTGATTAATCTCTACCAAAACCCTTAGCCAGCCTCTAGTGGGGGGCTGTGATAAGGATAGGAGTGACATTGTTAAGGGTTGTGCTTTAAGTCAATGGCCCCTCTTATAAATAGAGTTAAATAAGCCTTACCCTTATATTTCCATCTGTTGTTGTTAGGTGCTGTTGAGTAGGATCTGACTCATAGCGACTATGAGTACAACAGAATGAAACACTACCCAACACTGTGCCATGCACACGATCTTTTTATGTTTGAGCCCAATGTTGCTGTCACTGTGTTTAGTCTCACTTTGAGTCATACCACTTTAGCAAAAGGAGGTCCTGGGAGCTTTCCTGCATTCTTGTCATTTATGTCATCTCTACTTTGAGGAGGCAACTCTTCCCCAGTTGTTTCTCTCGAATGCCTTTCAGCTTGAGGGGCTCATTTTCTGGCACTGTATTCAACAGTGCTTCTCTGCTATTCATAGGGTTTTTGTTGGCTAATTGTTCCTAGAGTGGGCTGTGGGTCCTTCTGGAAGCTCAGCTAAAACCTGTCCACCATGGGTGGCCCTGCTGGTATCTGAAACACGGGTGGCATAGCTTTCAGCAAGCCCCCACAGTACAGCAAGCTGACAGACACATGTGGGATATTCCCATTTATATGAACCTTATTCAACTTCATTGTTAGAACTACCATGGTGTTCAGTGTCCCTAATTCAACTTCAAGCCATAACTCTAGCCACCTACTCAATCTCATCTCTAGCGTAGATGCAAACATAAACCACAACCCTGCAACTTAGTCCTGATACTAAATGGATCTAATGATGCATGGTTTTAGGTTATCAATGAAAGTCCTGGAGAATGCTGAAGGTCAGCAAACTGTGGTTTTGGGGTAGGAGCCAAGGAAACTAAGACCAAAGACCAAAGGAAGATGTGAGAATGCTTCAGAGTTCCCACTTCTTGCTCATTTGTTTCTCTGATTTTCAGAGACCTATAGAAGACCGGTTGTACAGAGGGTCGCTAAGAGTTGGATACCGACTCCACGGCACCTAACAACAACAACAACAGAAGACCGGAGCTGTATATTGGTCTGAGCTATTTGACTACAAGGACTACCTTGCTGGTGAAAGTATCTGGGACAAGGCTAAGGTATAGGGGTGGGAAAGATGTGGTTAGAAAGACACATGGGCAAATCCTGGCCTGGGGTGCCTGGGTTCTGGTCCTGGCTCTCACAACTTGCTTTGTGACCTTTGGCATATCATTTTACCATCTCGGAGGGGAATGGACTTCATGTTGTCTGAGGCCTCATCCAGTTTTGAAGCTTGATGTTTGAGTCACTAATTCATCTCTCTTCTCTCTTCTCTTCTCTTCTCTCTCTCTCTCTCCTCGTTAAGTCTGAGTCTGTTTCTTTTCTTTTCTCATTTATTTATTTATTTATTTATTTATTTATTTATTTATTTATTTTGCTGTACTGGGAGTTGAACCCAGGGCCTTGCGCTTGCATGCTTTGTAAGTGCTGGACCATTGAGCTACACCCCTAGCTCGGTTTTTAAAACTGTTTCTCTCTAAATTACGCAGACTGCCTCTGGTCTCAACTTGTGATCTTCCTGCCTCTCCCTGCTGAATCACAGGGATTATAGGCATGCACCACCATGCCTGGCTATTAAGTCTGTTTCTACTCTCTCCCCCACACAACCACTGGCCACCTCTGTCTGTGGTCCTTGAATGCTAACCCTCTTGTCTCTTTGAGCAGATCTCTGCAATGAGGGCCACTCATTGGAAGCAGAGATCTTCCAATTCCTATGAGCTCAGACTATAAAATCCTCATTAAACCTAATAAGAGATAACTGGTCCATTTAGCACAAATTGTCTCCCCATGTTGGAGCTGGAATATGAAGAACTGAAAATGGGTGGTGTGGACTGGATCACAGTGGTTCACAGGCAATGCTAGTACATGGTAAATACATTGTGGGAATATGCCTTTGTCAAGGTCATCCTCTCAAAGCCCCTGCCCCAGAGCAGTTTCAACCCATTCAAATCATCTCTCCCTAAATATTTTGGACAGTCCTCCCCAGTAGAGAGGCCTTTCTGCAGCTTGCCCTTCAGTGCTTCTACTTCAATAGCAGCACTGCTTCCTCACATAACCCGCGACACCCAAGCCCCCTCCACACCACCTGACCTCCTCGGTGTACATTCTACTTTTTTGGGATGCTGAGGATGGTCACCTAATAACCCCTCTGCTGCCCAGGATGCCTAATTTTGCGGAGCTTCCTCCTAGCAGCCTCAGATCTTAATGCGCCAGGGAGTGGGCCTTCTTAGAATGTCTTCTTCACTCCACAAACAGGTGGGGATGGGCAGGACAAACAACCATTTCAACTGCTGAGAGCACTTGCCCTTGGCCAGGCATCCAAATGGAGAGGCTAGACTTGGCTAGACACAGGCTCAGTGGCCCTTGGCCACTAGGGATTAGTCTGGGGTACTTCTGCTGATGGCTAGGCTTCCTCCTGCCCCTTGCCATCTTCTCACAGTGCCCACTGGAGTCTTTCCTCATTGCTGGTAAGCAATCACTCACCTTTGTCCATATTTTGTATATCTCAAAAGCTGGCATCTTAAGGAAAAGGAAAACATGGGAAAATGGGCTGGCCTTACAGTTAGAAGCACAAGGCCTAATATCTGGAAGGCCTTATGCAGCCTCCTGGGCTGTGAGACACAACAGTGGAGAAGGATGAGAAGGAGCTGCCTTGGCTGGTAAGAATTTAAAGAAGGGGTACATCTTCCAAACGCTGGCTGCAATCTTTGCAGCCCAGATAAAGACAAGGCGCCCTGCAGAGCTCCCTCACCCTGAGGGACTTGAGGTTTGCTTTAGGGTCAAGATCATTTTCCAGGCTGAAAATCAAGAGATTGTCCTTTCTCTCCTCTGTCTCTGGTAAGCAATAGGGACACAATCCTCCACCCTCTCTAGGGGGAAAGAGGACAATTTATAGCATTGTTCTGCTGTTCTTAGCCCTCATCGAGACAAAGAATTCATTTCTGTCTCTCAAGGTGGCGTCTCCTGCTGATGGTCATAAATTGCCTTCCCGCTCACTCCTTGACCTCTTGATCTTTTTGCTTTTGTGCTCAAGAAATTATTAATATTTCTCTTAACTCCATATATAACCCTTGGCTGCTGCTCTCCTTTTTTCTAGGTGAAGTAGCATCCTTAAGGATCACTTCCTCTGCTCGCACACTCACATGCTTCTGTCTGGGCAGGGCCCTGTTCATGGGATGAAGGCAAATCCACAGGAAGGAGATTCAAAAGGTCCCTGCCAAGCAGGGCATGGTGACTTATGCCAGTGAGCCCAGCGACTCAGGAGGCAGAGGCAGAAAGATTGCAAGTTCGAGGCTGGAGGCAGCCTGTATAACTTAGAGATACCTTATCTCAAGATAAAAATAAAAGAGGGGGTGGGGGGACAGCCCAGAGCTAGAACGCTTGCAAAGTATGTGGGAATCCCTGGGTTCAGCCCTCCAGTACCACCAGCAAAAATAATAAGTAGATAAACAAACAAACAAATAAATCTATCTTGCTTTGGGGAGCCCCAAACCAAAAACAATCACACCTAGCACCTACTGGCTGGAGTTTAGCTCAGCTGGTAGCATGCCGCTCTGTGGTCTCTGAGGCCGTGGGTTCGATCCCTAGCATCGTAAATAAATAAATAAACAAACAGGAGAAGGATGTGGTAATCTACTCCCAAAGAAATCTTGAAACAATTAGCCATTGGAAGCACTATGAGGTTCGGTATGAGCTGGAGACCACTTCATGGCACCTAACAACAAGTACTTCCTGAGTGCTCACTGTGTGCCTAGCAGTGCTCTAAGAATCGCACAGATATTGACTTGTTCCATCCTCACAACTACTCCCTATATTAGGCAGCATTACTATAAACACCTGAGATAGGCTACTTATGAAGGAAAGAGGTTTATTGAACTCACAGTTGAGAAGGTCCAGAGCTAAAGGTTGGGCAGCCCCTTTGGTTTGGTGCCTGGTGAAGGTGTCTTATCATGGCAGGAGTGCATGAGGAGACTAGTGACCACATCTCAAACAGAAAGCCAAAGACCATTGGATGAGACCAGACTTGCTCATTTTATGCCAACTCTCTAGAAAGAACTACTAAAGGGACTCATGAGAATGACTTCATTCCTACCTGTGACCTCATGATCTCTCACTAGGCCCCACGGATTAAAGATTCCACAGCCTCCCAATGCTGACGCCCTAGGGACCAAGCCTCTAATCACATGGACCCTGGGGGCACCCAAACCATATCTCCCCGTAAAGTAAGTACTGTTAGGATCTCTGTTTTCAGATGAAGAAACCAAGGATCAGAGAAGTATATAAACTGTCCAACATCACAGCAAGTATGGAGCAGAAACTTGATTCAAATCCCCTCTGCCTGGTTTCAGTGCCCATGTTTCTTCCTCTCAAGCAAGCACTCTCCTACCTCACTGATGGGGAAGGGGTGACCTGTCTTTTTCTCTAACCTTAGGGAGATCCAAACTAAGGAGACATGGACAGTGTTTGCTTCTTAGGAGCCTCAAGTTTACTAGGAGAGACAGATATCCTGTCCTAGGGCCTAGTCTGAAGGAAAAACAAAAAGCCTTTGTCTTCATGGGCATCCATCTGTTACTGGGGGCTCAGCCCTAGGAGGCTTCCATTTGGTGAGAGTTATGTGATTTAGGGGAATTAGTTATGAGAGTTAGTGTTAATCCAATGACATAGAAGGGATGAGAATGGAACAAAGTTGGGGGAGCTTAACTGGGGTTGTCCCAGAAGGAGGGAGGTGATACAGGATTGGCGATAGGCAGAAGAATGCTACTGGAGAAGAGAGGGCAGGGTGCCTCGCTGGTGGGCATGCTTGCTGATGTCAATGTCTGGAAGGCAGCTTGGCAGTTTTCAACCCTGGTTGCCCATTCAAATTACCTGGGGATATGTTTAAAATTGCTGTTGTTTGGGTGATATCCTGGGACAATTCATCTTTGTAGGAGGAAGCCTGTGTACTTTTTTTTTTTTTTTTTGGTACTGGGGTTTGGTACCCCAGGGCCTTGCGCTTGCATGCTCTGCAAGTGCTGGACCACTGAGCTGCACCCCCAGCGCATTTTTTTACTTTTTGAGACAGGGTCTCACTAAGTTATGCAGAATGCCCCTGGTCTCAAACTTGCGATCCTCCTGCCTCCGCCTCCCAAGCCGCTGGGATTACAGGCGTGTGCCACCGCCCCCAGCTATGTACTATTTTTTTTTAAAGTGCATTAAGAGACTCTAATGCATAACTTGTGTTGAGCACCATGAGGTGGGGATGGGACTTAAGCTGTAGGCTCCAGGATGCTGGGTGGCTTGTGTGGAGGGGATCTGGAGAAGTGAGTTTGCTATGGGCTAAGTTGATGAAGACTTGGATTGAAGGGAGAGGAGGAAGGAAAGTTAAGGGACCAGAGGAGGGAGAAAAGAGTGCTGCTTTGGCTGGCAGGGAGCTGGAGAAATTTGGTTTCTCTGTTGCAAGGGTATGGAGATAAGATAGAAGTCCCAAGGGAAGTCAAAAGCTTTGACAGCCCAGCCCTTCCTCAAACTAAGAAAAGCTCTTTACGCCTAAATACCAGAAGGTGGAAGGCAGGCAAGAAGCACTAAGCTAAGAATGTCCCCCCCCCCGCCCCCTTTAGGGACTTTTTCTTCTTAACATTTTCCTACATTGCTGTTGTCCTGTACCTTCACTCTATGCCCCTTCAGAGTGAAAAGTGTAAAAGGCTGCCTTGTTGATGTTTCCAGAATACCCCTACCTCAGGACTTCTTCATTGGCTGTTATCACCTATTTACCCTATTCTGTCCTCAGATGCCTGAGCAGCTGGGCTCAAATGTTACTTAAGCTTTCCCTGACTATTTATAAGAAAAGTAATTCTTCCCTCCCTTTCTTCCTCCCTATTGATTTTATCCTACTGTATTTGTTTCCCATAGTATTCATCATAACCTGCCATACTTTAAATTTTTCTGTGGCCTCTCTCTCCCTTCCAGAATGGAATGCTAAAAGGGAGAGATTTTATCTATTTTTTAAATTGTTGTATTCCAAAAGCCTAGGGTAGGGACTGGAACATATCAAATAGTGAAGAACTATCTGTGGAATGTAGGTTGGTGTGTGTCTGTGCCTTTGGAACTGTATTCTTGTATCTCTGAGTTAGGTATGGCTCTATTTTTAAATTACGTTGTGTGACTATGCATGTGTATTCATTTTTGTTTTTTGTTTTTTGTTTTTTTGTTTTTTTTTTTCAGTGGGGTGAACCCAGGGCCTTGTGCTTGCATGCTTTGCAAGTGCTGTATCATTGAGCTGTACCTCCAGCTCATTTTTTTTCTTTTTTTGTTTTTTGTTTTTTTCTATTTTTTACTTTGAGACAGAGTCTAACTAAATTATGCAGGCTGCCTCTGGTTTCGAACTTGTGATTCTCCTGCCTTCACCTAAAGAGTTGCTGGGATTATAGGCGTGTGCCACTGCGCTTGGCTTTATGCATGTGCTTTTTTGAGTAAGGAGGATTCTGTGAGTCTGTGCATATCGTGCTTCTGAATATGAGCTTGTGTTTTTCTGCCTGTGCTTCTGTGCCCTCTGGTTGTGTGTTCACATGTCTGGACCACTCAAACTAGTGTCAGGATCCTTGGAGAAAAGAGGAATTGCAGTCGTCTCATACCAGCAGAGGGCACCAGAGAGCCACATGCCTTAGCTCCAGGGCAAAATCGAGAAATCTTGGCGGGGAGCGTTAGGGACCCAGGAGACCTAGAACCTGGGAGGAAAGCGGTGGAGACCACTCTAGATCAGCATTACTGTAAAGTTGTGCAATTCCTGTGAGTTCTTTGTTGTTTCCCTTTGACTCGTTCCCCAGGGGTCAGGCATCCAGACACCCTCAGCAACCTTGTGAGCAGAAGGAATTGGTTACAGATTGGGAGAGGAGCTGGTTACCACAGTAGGCCCTTAAGGAAGAGGAGAGCCCTTCTGAATGCCCTCGTTACTCTCACTAGGAATCCTTTCCCTCCCCAGTTCCTCTATCCCTCCACCCCACAGGATCTCAAACTCCTGCGTGCTTGGAGATCCCCTGGTGGCCGCTATCTCTTTGGTTTGCCTTCAGAGAGGAGGCCTTGGCCCTTCAGAGCCGTCGAGCTGGCTGGCTCTCTCTCTCCGGATGGGTAGATGCCAGACTTCAACAAAGGAAGAGTCAATCGCGCCTCTTCGCGGTTTCTGAGGACTCCAACATTTAGTGTGGCCCCACCATGGCTGGTAGAAGCCCCAGGCAGGGGCTCAAGACTGGTCTAAGAAGATCCTCTGATGTGTGATTTGTAGGTGGGGAGAGGAATGTATGCTCCTCCCTCCTCCAACATCCACTATTGGAAAATTCTCAATTTGGGGGGCCCAGGGTTCGATTCTGAATGTGGGACTAAAAAGAAAAAGAAGTCTTTATGCTTTTGAACAGCCCCCAAGCCCAGGCATACACTCCCGCCCTTCTCCTTCACGGTCATCCTCTGGGCCAGAGGATCGTCCTCAGCGCGGCCCCCATCCCATCCTCTGCTCAGTTCCACCGCCCGGGGCCAAGATTGTGTCTATAAATGGGAGGGGCGCGGGGGGAAAAAGGCCCAGACTCCCCGACTTGTCACGATCTTTACCCCCTTTTGCCTTTGCCCTCAATTCCTTTCTCTCTGCTCTCCTCGCATCTACGTTCCAGCGAGTGGAGCGAGTGTGTGCGCGCGCGTTAGGGGCCAGGGGGAGGGCGGGCGGAGGGAGGCGCCGTCGGGGAGTAGACGTCAGGAGGAGGAGGGAGAGAGCAGGGGAGCCGGGGAAGGAAGAGAAGGGGAGAGAAAGGGAGAGCGGCACCGAGATCCAAAGAGACCTCCGGAGATAAAGCCCGAGCGCAGAAATCCTTGCGGGGTGCGAGAAGAGGGGCTGGGAGGAAAGAGAGAAAGAGGCTCGGAGGCAGGGAAGTGAGTTTGTGCGCGTGAGTGTGTGTGCGTGTGTGCAGGGCGGCGCGGGCGGGCGGGGGGCGGGCTCCGGCGCCCTCCTCCCCAGCCCGCTGCTCCCGCTCCCCAGCCGACTCCGGGCCCCAGCCGCGGGCGGGCGCACGGCGGGCGGACAGCATGCTGAGCCTCCTCGTCTGGATCCTCACTCTCTCCGACACTTTCTCCCAAGGTAGGGCCCCCAGCTGCCTTCCACGCTTGGCCCCCACCCCGAGCGGGGGACCACGCCGCCGCCTCCGCCGCCAGGGAGCCGGGTGCCCCGCGGCCCGGCCAGGCGTCCGGGTCCAGACGCCCCGAAGCGGGGGCTCAGTCCCCGCGCCGAGTCCTGGGGGAGGGGGTAGGGAGGCACCAGACCGGCGAGAAGGAGTTTTCCGTTGATTAGCCCAAGTTGTTAACTCTGGCTGCGCGGGAGAGCTGAGAATTGGGGCGCGAGGACCGGGGTCGGGGTGCAAAGGGGACCCGAACGCTCCAAGTCTTCCCCCAAGCTCCTGGCGGCCCCATCTGCCCACCTCTGGGGCCTGGGTCCGGACACCCAGTTGCTGGCTACGGGGAAGGCTGGGAAGAGGGTGGGATTTCGGATTTGGGGAGTGGGGTGCGCGGAAAGCTGGAGATCCAAGGCGCCACACATGCTGCTAAGGGATCGCTCTACTTCAGCCCAACCCCTGGGGGACCTGAATCTGAACCGCGGCCCCAGACTGCCCGGGGCTGCCCCCTCGAAAGCCAGGGAGGGTGCCTCAGGGCTCCCGTGGGGATTTGGACTCCTGGCCGGGAGGCTGTGGGGGTGGGTGGGTAGAGTTCCAAATACAGCTTCTGGTGGAGTTGATATGGGGGGGACACTGAAGCCTGACTGGCATGCCAGTTGGGGTCAGAGAAATGTTGATGTCTGGGGCTTACTGGGAACTGTCAGGGGAGAGACTAGGAAGCCAGGAAGATGGCTGAGGGAAGTGAGGCTGTTGGTGTCCCCTGGGCAGGGCTGGGGTGGGGGGTGCGGAGGGAATCAAGGGTCCAGACTCCAACCAGGACCCAGGTCTGGGGTAGTGGGTTCTCGCCTCCCCGCCTCCGGGTCAGGCTGCAAGGAAGGGTTAATCCTGCTGACTCTCCCTCCCTCCCCCAAATGGAGCTGACACATAGAAATTGACACACAAACACCATAAAACAGTCACAGGCACCAAGACGCAGACATACCCACAAACATCCCCCACACTGAGGCAGACACGTACACAAAGACAGACACCTCGGAGGAAGACACAGCCCTCCCCCAGACCGCCACACGCTGCCACTTCCACACACCTGGGCATCAAACTCAGACACGGCACATGCACGCAGGCAGGCGTTCACAAGGACAGGACACGCACTCACACACGGCCGCTTCCCCACAGAGCCCTCGAGCAAACAAAGAAACGAACATTCACATAGGCAGGCACCTATGGAGATGTACAGTCTACAAAATGGAGGAGGTGGTCTCTTTTCTGGGGGAGTGGGGGGATCTAAGCCTGGGGGAGTCGGCTTGATGGAAGATCCTCTGGCATTGCCTGCCTCTTGGTTCCCTTCCTGGAATGTGGGTGTGTGCTTGGGGCTGGGTGTTTCTCTGGACCCCTCCTCTCCTTGCCAGGCCCCTCCCCAGCTCTGAAGGCAAAGCCCGCCTGAGTTGGTGGGGGGAGGGCTTGATTCATCATTCTTCACAGGACCCCCATGCCACCCAGCACACCCTTAAGATATGTGAAGGGCACGCATCCATGGCCTGAGAGTGGGAGGTGGTGTTGGGGGAGAGGAGAAGGCCTGGCCCTGGGGTTGGCAGGCCAGGCCAGCCACTTGGCAGAAAGTTGGGAAGAGGACTTAAGTTCTGACTTTGTTCAGCCAGGCTGCTGGAGAAGGGGGAAGGGGAGGGCGTGGTGGGGGCGGGGCGGCTGGGTCAGTGTTGGTATGTGTTGGGGGCAAGCTTATGTCTGCCCCTCTCCTGCAGTCCTCCCATGTCAGCAACATGGATGTGAATGAGCTTTAAGGAACAAAAGCTGCAGTTTAGCAAACAGGAGAGACATGTGGATTGAATCGGGCACAGAAATGATGAGGAAGAAATGAGTGCTGTGTGCCTTTCTGCTCCGGGCGGCGGCCAGGGAAGGGGTTGAGAAGCCAAGCCCTCACCTCCCTGCCCTTGCTGACAGCAAGACCTCATGAAAGTGTGCAAAAGTATTTTGGGGTGAGGGGAGATGATACCAGGGAAAGGAAAGGGAGGGAATAGTCAGGAGGGAGGAAGTCACTACTGAGTATTGGGGGGACACTCCCCAAGAGCTGAGGGAGGAGGCCTGGAGAGAAGGAGTAGGGGGTCAGGGGAGACTGTCACAAGAAAAGGAAGTGGGAGGCATAGAGAGTGCTTAATAGGTCCCCTCTCTATAGCCTCCACCCTCAGAAAGGAGTTCTAGGCCAAGGACTGAGCCCCGAGAGAGCACACAGCGGGTGGCCAGGGGGGTCCAAGGGTTGAGGGCTGATGTGGGTGAGATGGGGAAGGGGAGGAGGTGGCCAGACAGACAACAGAATTGAGGGGAGCGGAGAGGAGCGGGAAGTGGAGATTCAGCCTAGGCCGAGAAATAAAAATCTCGTTTTAAAGAATTTCAATGGGCTTCATCAATCTTCATTTTTCACTAAATAATTTTCTGTATCTTATCTAAATGAAAACCATTATCCTTCCCCCTGTTTCCATCATGCGCCAGCTCCTCAGACTGATTGCGCCGAAAATTGAAATATTTATTCATTTTCTGGGAGATTTTCTCGCTCCCTAGTCTCTGGGAGGAGAAATTGAAAAAGAAAGATTATAGCTAATCAGAGCAATGTGGGATGACAGTCCGGCTCGGGGCGGGAGCAGTCTCCAGAGGGGGTGGATGTGGGAGTAGGAGAAAAATCTGTCCCTCTGGCCCCCAGAGCTCCCCCTGGCATGCTTGCCAGTGCTTTAAGGGGACAAAGAGGTAAAGGAAAGAGGCCCAAGGGCCCACTAAATTTCCAGCATTTAGCTCCCCGAGCACAGTTACATCCTGGCAGAGAAGAGCGAGTCTGGGCGCGGAGTTAGGAAAGGCTTTCCCCTCCCCATTCTGCGTGCAGGCCTGCACACACATACACCCTCACACACTCTCCAGATGTACCACTTCTGCCCAGAGCAGGGCACTGAGCCTGGGGAACAGGCTGGGGCAGGCTGGCAGAAATCAGCATACTAGGTTCCCCTCCTTGACCTTGATTGGACAATACCTCTGCCTTCTACTGAAGGGAGTACTGGGTGTCACAGCCCTGGATCCAGAGCACCCAGTCAGAGGAGCAGCAGGCATCTGGGCCTTCCTACCTCTGCTCCTTACCTTACCTGGGTGGTTGGCTGTCCTGGCTCTGCTTTGATTCTTCTGGCCCATAGAGGTGAGGAAGCCCCTTGTCCTTACCCCTTGCACAAAGAAAACTACATGCTTGGAGGAAACCCCTATAGGATCTCTTTGTGCCCTCGAGGACCAAATCTTCATTTCTCTCATACTCTATGGTTTCTGGCAGAGTGCTGTGCATGTGGTAAGTGGCCCTTAAATATCTGATCGATCGATTGCTTTGATGAGAGTGCTGCAGTGTGGAGGGAGGCAATATTAAATGGTGATTAAGTCACAGGCATCTATCAGCTCCTACCTGGCAGCCCTGCAAGCTTGGATAAGTTTTGGGCCTCAGTTTGTTCATCTGTATAGTGAGGACCGTAATAACAAACACCTCATGGTGTTTGTGATGGCCATTAAATTAATTCATGGCAAGTGCATGGAACAGTGTCTGGCACAGAAGTGCTCAGTGAACGCTGTGTAGTGACTTTGTGTTTGGATATAAGAGGACAGGCAGTTGAGTTGCCTATGCTTCCTTCTCTCCCCTTCATGATTCTTTTTGTTTTCTAGCCCCAGCTCCTCTGATTCTTGGTCCTGGGCTTCAGTCAGCTTGTTCTTTGAGTCTCTTGTGGAGAGAACCCACTTGAGGTGGACCCCAAAGAGAAAATTCAGTTTCTGCCCTGGTTTGACACCTCAGAAAAGGTCTTCGGAAGGGACTTGAGTTGAGGGCAAAGTGGAAGAGGTCAGCATTGGAGTTGGAAGGAGCCTAAGCTCTTGTGTGAAATGAGGAAGGACACTAGCCCGGAGGGGGCAGCATTTCAGTCTGGAAATAATGAGTCATTTATTGAGCCCTTGTGATAATTACTTTATATGCATTAGCTAATTTAATCTATACAACAACCCCCTGAGATACGTAGGCTCTGTAATCATTCCCATTTCAGGGATGAGAGACTGAGGTTTAGATACATTAAGTACCTTGTCAGTAGTTGTAGGAACCAGCTGCCCCCAAACCCTGCACTCTTGTCCTTTGTCAGAGACCCAGCACACTAGCAAGGGACTGGTGCTGGTCTGGGACAGGGTTTTTCATGGCGCCTGGTAGAATGAGATCTAGGAGGGGGAAAGGAGTGTTTCATAAGGGTAAACTCATTCAAAGTTTTAAAATAATCCTTTATTCTGAGATTCTGTCCTACATTTTTTGGTGTTAAATTGTTTTTCTGTGATGATATGACAGTGTTACTAAATGACTTTTTTTTAAAGGACTTTACTTGGCAAATAAGGTTTGCAAACTTGTGTTTGTTTCTAATGTTAAACACAGCCTTACAGGTCTATGAATTAAAAATTGGAATCTTCCTCTATGCCCTTCAAAGCTGCCTCCTAGAGAGGCTCTGAGTCATATAGACGCATGAGTGGGGCCTGGGGAGGATCTTAGGAGGAGGCTGTCCCCAGTGTCAACTTGGAAGTCACCTCTGTCCCTGAGGACCTGCCTGGCCTAGGGGGGTAAAAACTGATGCCCCATACCAAAGATCAAAATTACCTTTCATTAAGTTCCTACTGTGTGCTTTTCAAGTCAATGTTACTGCCCTTTTTTTTCTTTTCTTTTCTTTTTTTTTTTTTTCCTGGTACTGGGGGTTGAACCCAGGGCTTTGTGCTTGCATGCTTTGCAAGTGCTGTACCACTGGAGCTGCACCTTCAGCCGTTTTTTTGTTTGTTTGTTTGTTTTTTCTTTTTTACTTTTTTGAGACAGGGTCTTGCTAAATTGCGCAGACTGCCTCTGGCCTTGAACTTGCCATCCTCCGGCCTCCGCCTTCCGAGTTGCTGGGATTATAGGTGTGTGCCACCACACCCGGCTGTTACTGCCTTTTTATAGATAACAAAACCAAAATTGAGAGTTTAAGTAACTTGCTGAGGACTGTCTCTGGGATGTTATCTCACAGCTCCAAACTCTTATGTCTCACTGAAAAGCCTGCATATGCCAGCAAGTCTCTGCAATCCAGGAGGGCAGCCCCGTTCCTTCCCTGGTCCCTTGCTCAGCCCTCTTTCCCAGGTCTCAGCCTTGGAATACCAAGCCCACCTCAACCTCCCTACTTTGCTTTGATGATCATCTATGAGGCAGAATTTAGATGTCGGTGATATGTGTATTATTTAGTCAGTTGTTGTTGTTGTTAGGTGCCATTGAGTCAGGTCTGACTCATAGCGACCCTTGTAGGGTTTTCAGTTTCTAATTGCTTCAGAAGTGGATTGCCATGTCCTTCTGTTTTTGCAGTACTGGGGATGGAACCCAGGTCCTCAGAGAGTGCAACGTGGCACTCTTGGAGTGGAACTAAATACTGACCTCTGTCAAAAGAAGGTTCGTAATGCTGTAATCTCTTTCCTCCCATTTTTTGAGAGTGGTTTTTTTTTTTTGTTGTTGTTGTTGTTTTTGAGTTGGGGAGGGTGCTGCGGGTCAAACCCAAGGCCAGGGCTCTACCGCTGAGCTCCGTCCCCCTTTCCTGTCTTTTTGTATTTGTGAGGTGCTTTCAGTTGTTAGCAACTTTGTCACAGGTACCACCTCATTTGATAAATTATCCTATAATATAGACAGGGTTCTTGTTATTTCTGTATTTAATAGATGAAAAGTAGAGTCCTAGTGAAGGTAAATGGCTTGCTAAGGGGTGGAAGTTTGGCTTGAAGGAGGAGCTAGGAGGCAAGTTCCTTAATGTCCAATTTCTGGAAGCTATTTCCATCTGTGGGCAAGGAAGTTCCTCTCCAGGTGTACAGAGACAAGAAAGATGTGCCTCTGCCTGATGGACTAGTTCTAGTTCCTATCTGTTTTCGTCCCAGGGCAATAGGCCAGTTGACTTGAGAATCTCTGGAAAAGGCTGGAGGTGTGTGGTGGGCCTTTAGTGGAGGAGGAGGAGGTGTCTGCTGTGTCTTTGATCCTGAAATGTGAGGCACAAAAGAGACAGTCCTAGGAGTCAGAAAGGAGACTGAACTCTCTCAGAGTGAGGGAGGTCATTCACATTTGTGGAGGGCCTACTTTGTGTTTTCCATATATTAGTAACTAACTTAATATTGATTAAAATCTATCAGTGGCAGGTGTCACTATTTCCATTTTTATAGATAGATCAACAGGGGGCCAGATAAGCTAAACAGAATATCTAAAATGATACAGCTATTAAGTGACAGAGCCAGGAGTTGAGTCTAGCAGGGAAGTTGGAGTGGTGGGCTGGGATAGATTCCAGAAGGAACTCGTAAAGGCTGCATATCTCTTCTGCATTACTGCTACATGCAAACCTGTGGATGCAGTCTCACTCTGCATATACATACACTCACACATGCCTTGGTGTATGCTTGCATACACCCATTTCTGGCCCCTCCCCCATGATATCTGGACAGATACCTCTGTCTCTACCCCAGGCCTTCCATCCACAGAGCACTGGCGTGCAACACTGTTCCATTTCTTTTTCTTTTTCCTTTCCTTTCCTTTTCTTTTCTTTTCTTTTCTTTTCTTTCTTTCTTTCTTTTTTTTTTTTTTTTTTTTTTTTTTTTTTTTTTTTTTTTTTTTTT